>JAIPRK010000101.1:350318-402938 GCA_025469195.1 Chaitophorus viminalis | reverse complement strand
ACACACACACACACACACACACACACACACACACACACACACACACACACACACACACACACACACACACACACACACACACACACACACACACACACACACACACACACACATACACATACACACAGAGTGATTCATGTGATATACTCTTATATATTGGGTTTGTGATGAGGGTTGGATTGTTTTTTTTTTTTTGGGGGGGGGGAGAGGGGAGAATAGCAATGATATATAATTATATAACCACTACGCGATGTTTCCAGTACAGTGGATAGTATTCAGCGGGGCTTATTTTCAAATCACGTTTGCCACCATAGGTAATTCGCTTACTGGATACTAGGAACGGTGCTGGATTTTCTATAATAAATAATATAATACATATTCTATTACGCAACAACTAAAATACGTTATATATATACATATATATATTATGAGGACTATTATGAGAACGAACGCGCCAATAACGTTAAGTCGATGCCATTTTTAACGTCAATATGCCATGCAATTTGGAATATATTTGCATCAGTATTTCATTTATAAGGTATCATACCGGTGTCATCAATTGCGTCAATGATGGACATCTTTGTGAGATGATGCTAACTAGTCGTAATTTTTTGATCAAAATTTATATAAGTAGCCAGCAGGTCTTACGTTTTTCGAAGAGTAGTTTGTCTTTAGGTAAAGAATTCCGTACATATGTATGTAAACGATTATCATCAAATTTCGGATACGATATGTCATACATGTATGTTTGTGTGTTGGCACACTCAAGTGTTTTTTCCGAATAAAAACATTGGCACAAAAAGAACCGTTCAAAATAATATTTTTTGGATTGGCGTGTTTGAAATTGAACCGAAATAATAATATTAAATGTACGTGTACTAATGTGTTTTGTTATTTGTTTTAAAAATATTCATTTTGAACTTGAAGGAATCGAATGAAGAAATGGAATCTCGGTCGTTGACAGCAAACGAAATAAATGTATAATATAACTAATAAAGCACGCGGTTCGAATGTTTTAAGTTTGCAATGCAAAGGTCAGTGACTTGATGAAATCGACCAAGTATTATTATTATTATTATTATTATTATTATTATTATTATTATTATTATTATTATTATTATTATTTATTATTATTATACAACGATATATGCAAGAGCGAATCTGGTTGTATTTTTAATAATTGCACATAATCGTTGACATCGTTACGTTTTGTTGTGTAAAAGAAAAGCTTTAATTACGGGTCGGAGTGCTTATTTTTTTATTTTCATTTTCGGTTAATCAAAGGGAGTTGTCCGTGGTTCACTATAACAATGAACCCTCCGTCTTTGCGTACATTCGAGCGTTTCATTTTTATTTTTTTCCTCCCGGCAAAAGAGCTTTCTTGGAGATTAATTAAAACCATTGCTGGTAAATAAAAAAATGATAATATATAATATGAATCTAATACGAACGTCACAAATATGATTTAATAGTGTGTGCCTATATAGTATAATAGTATATAGCCACGAATGTTTTTGTACTTTAGTACAGTAAAAGATCCTTTGACGGACCCCCTATAAGACCGAAAATAACTGCATCTGTATTAGGTATTTCAAGTGCATACTGAAATGATCCCTCTAAAGCGAAACCTCCATTAACAGGAAACAGTACCATTATCGTTTGAACAAAAACAAAAAAACCCTGTATACACCGTAGAATAAAACTTGTCAACTGTATAATGTTACTATACATGGTAAAATTTTTTTATAGCGAACTCTCTAGAAGACGGAATTTTACATGATTTTAAAATGGCAATCTCGGGTTTAAATGAACTACAAGTGTTTTTAGACGTAGTGGTTTCAAACGCTGAGTTATTGGATGTTGGAATCAACAACAAAAGCTCGAGAATGAGCCACTCTTAATCAGCAAAAATTAATAATTATTACAAATTAATTTTCCAAATTGTTTAATAATATCATATAATTAAATAAAACATATGAAATTATCTTTAGTAAGTATAAAGATGATATTGGTTTTGAAATAATAGTATTTATATATATGTACCTACATACATTTTTGAGTTTTTCTAAACATTTTTTTCTTAATCCTCTTATATAACAGAAAATTGGTTCCGAACAATTTTGTTGATTTTACTGTTCAACGTAATTACTATATCAGTGGTGTAATTACGGGGGGAGGGGGTGATTTGGGTGTCGTATCATCCCCCATGACCATTTTTATTTGTTTTCTAAAGACTGGTTAACTACATTGATGTACTTATTTATCTATAATATTATTATTATAAATAGTCTATATTTTATATAAATAATACACAATTTATGTCGTCAGGATGTTATAAGCTATAGTTACAATCAGCAATTGACAGTTTGTACAATAAAATACAAAAATATACAATTTTTATAGTTCATATTTTGATGTGATATTACATTCGCCATTCGTGTGAAATTTTAACGAGAGTTTTGTTATTTAATTTTAATATTTACTATTTACTCGTCTCTCATTTATTTTTAAAATTTCAAAAAATGGAAGAGAAAAAAAAAAGATGAAAATACGAAAAATACACTTTTTTCTTATTTCAAAAAACAAAATTGTGATGATGTAATAGTACTTAGATCAATTTATATTTTATTTTCTTAACTTCAAATTGTTGTTTATTTTGTAGATTGTCTCATCTAAATCAAAATACTATTTTTTTGGGATTGGAGGGAGGGGGAGAGAAATTTTAAAACATTTTATCCCCCCTCCTACAAACATGATCAAATTACGCAACTGTACTATATTATATTATATGTATACATACATCAATACGAGTTATGTTAATGGATATGGGATATTATTGATTTGCCCTTCGTGCCATCAATGGTTAGTGTTAGTTTTTAACGTTGAGCTCGGGCAATTTATATATGCATCGAAATTAAAGATTCCCTTTGCAGCAATTCAAAATTAACATTGCTAATTTTAGCGATTCTGGCTTGCGTACATCGATAAGGTGTTGTATGTTCGTTGATACAAAATTTTGTTCTTACCAGACCGACACTTATTCAAGCACGATAATAATATAAAATGCAGTACGTGTTACAGTTTACCCGACGGGATTCGCGTTTTGCTAGTGACTACTTTTTGCGCTGTTACAGATCTTTAATGTTCTCGGGTTTTTTCAACAGTAAAATGTTATTGTTATGATAAAGCGCTAAATGGAAGTTATATTGTTGTCGCTTTTATGTGAAATGTGAATTGATGTGGGCTAAGAATCAAAATTGATTGCATCGTTAAAAATTAAAGAAATAATATTTTGTTCGGCTAATCAAATGTAGTGTTCGACTGTCCGAACGTTGTGATTTATTATTGCTAAAATTCGATTCGCTAAAAATACTTTTATATAATTAATATTGAAAATTAATTTCTTTTCAAAATTTATTTAGTACCAAATCAACCACCGCGTGCCGCTTCCATTGGTATCGAATCCTTGTAAACATATATTACCTATACAAGAACTACTGCTAGCATTTAAAGTAAAGTAATTTCTCAATAAAGATGACGTTGAGAATGAAACCGTATGAAGTATTTATAAACAAACGAAATGTAGTATTAAAATACTGTTTTTTTGCCGTCTTGGATAAAAATCGATTGCAATGAAAATTGTTGCATAGAATAAGAGAAATAAACATAAAGCGAACCAACAGATATAATTAGTATGATATTATAGAAATACAAATTAGTAAAAAAATTTAACTTCCTCCCGATGAAGCAAATTTTTTGGACCTAACGGAATGCTATAGATGTTTTTTTTTTTCTAATCGCTGCGCAATTTTAAGGATTATAATAAAATTGTGGTTGTTTACCGCTGAAAACGACCAGTGCTTATAGTTTATTGCAGTGGCACTGAACTAATACACCAAGTGTTGCACCGGCTTCACATCTCGATTTTAATGATTTTAATGTTATTAAGTTCTTAGGTTCTCAGAGGTATGAGAGAAAGGGTCGAGAGGAGTGGGGTCCTGAATTTAGATATCGCTTCGCCGAAATGTCTAAAGTTCGGTGCCACCGATAAACCGTTGTAATGGATGACGTACGTTTGTTGGGTTTTTGTTCGTAGTACCGATACTGTTTTTTCAGTGCACACGCCGTATGCCGAGGTGTGTCCGTAGTAAATTTACCTGAAGATTCGTTGTAGTGCATTATAATACTATTATAATACTGCTGCAGTGTCGTGCGGCGGGCTGAAACATGAAAACGATGTAGGATGGATGGAGGCAAAAAAAGAAACTGCAGTAGTACAATTCGACGTTTGCCGTATAAACTTAAGCTTTATTGTCCAATAATAACGCCATGTACTGTATTACTATTATTATTATCACTATTATATCTTTACATTATATCTACGTAGCCTTCGGACAAACGGCTGTACATATACGTTTTATAGTTGCACGCGCTTTGCAGTCCGTGTGTACGAAAACAGCGTGTAATTATATCATAATACACATATATTATCATGCTCACTAGACGACCGAACGGAAAAGTTATTATTATGTTATGCACAACGGCCCCACCGAGAGGACGTTAAGTCGTACGAAATAAAATACAAAATGCATTACAATGTAATAGAACCCCTAATTGTATTATATTATCCGTAATATTGATTTGAACTGCGATTGAACTGCACTTCTTACTCAAACAGGAATGTCAAAATATTGCACTTCGGATGGCAAAGTGTATATTATAGTTATTACGCAACGAGTTGGATTTAAACGTGTGGATTAGCCCCAATTTTTCTGTTATTGAAATCTTATATTATTTTTTGGACAATATTTATCTCCCAACGGTATTGTTGACTGTATTATATACTATGCAAGTGCATGTATTACATAATTTTTTAGCGACATTTTTTCAACAGTTCTCGATGTTATGTTTGCAACTAGTAATTCACTCAGGAGGTAATTCGATAGCAAATATTGGTGCGATTCGATCTTACGGGGGACAGAAACGAGTGTTTGAGGTTTTATGTGATTAAAAAAAAAAAAAACTGTTTTATTGTGTTTTACCTATAGTACGACCGTCTGAATAACATGTGGTTAACCGTCGGTAAAAAACGACCGTCACCATACACCTGATACTTCATGTATTATCGTGCACTGTTGTTTAAACGGCAAACGACGGATCTCAAACTTTTTTGTTCGCGGAGCCCTTAAGGTGGTAAGAATAATCCATGAAGCCTCAAAAACATGCAGGAATGCCTATTATTTTAAACCTTAACTCTTAAGTAATCATAAAAATTATGTTTCAATGGCTTATTGTTTTTTATTTTTACATCTGATTTATAAATACTACTAAAACTATACGTTCTAAGTTATTTTCAGACGGTTTAAATAATATTATAATATTAATAGTCATATAAACATAACAATTTAACAAATACAAATAATGAATACGATTTAATTCTGCTATGCCCGTGGAGCCCTTAGGTTAAGTATTTCGCCGAGCAAAGTTTGAGAACCACTGTCGTAAGACATGCGAACGCCCGAGTGCGTCTATGCGAAATACGCTGTTGAAATCGAAATAACAGTACACAGATGAAGTAAAAAGTAATAATAGCAAATCGCACCACGTATAAATTGTAATTGTTATTATTGTTACGATATACCTGTACATTATATTGTTATAAAATTATGTATGCATTGTTTCTATCGGGTCGGCGGAACTAGTTTTATCGCCTGCGTGAAAGGATGGGGCGGGTGGCGGAGGTATTATCATAAATTTACAACGAACACGCGTTTCCGTTGTAACAACTTTCACGCGCAACACAATATTATACGCGTTTTTTTCGTAATAAATACAAATAACTTATGATATTAACATTTGTTATTAAAAGTATAACACACAGGTACTCACGCGTCTGAACGATACCGTGTATAACAATGACCGCGTTCTACTATATATTATATAATATAAATAGATGTCCGACTAGTGCTTTAACACAATAATGTATTAATAATGTACTTAAATACAGTTATGTCTTTTTACCGTTTAATTTCTAAACGCAAAAAATGTAGTATATAAAATATATCATTACATATTATATAATTACAACATACCGTATAAACGTAAAAGTATAATACACACGAACACCAAATTGGCGATTAGTTAAAATAATTAATATTACAATATTGTCGTGTTGGTTACAATGTACATAATAATAATAACAACATAAATATAATATTTATTATTATCTTGTTGGCGTAGTAAATAATATTATAGAATATAGATTACAGTACGAAACAGATATTAATAATATTAATGAGATCTCAAGGCTGTTCGTATTCAACCATTATTTTTATTTTTTAAATTATTTTTACAAATACATTAGGTATATATGATTTATAAATTATTTATTTTTGAGCGGGAGACATAGTTTTACATATTATTATGTTGTATATAAAACGAAATAACGCTAATGATAAAGTAATGTACCTAATAATAATAGAACACTACAAAAGGCAGTGGAATACAACGCACTGACAGTGTACATTATAATATATTTTCGTTGTTTTCATCAACTTATGGTCAACATGCCCTAAATCAATGTTCAAGAACAAAATTATGTTCACAGAACACGCGTAACCCGTTATTTTGAACTGGTTTTTTTTTTGAATAAATTTAGGCCGGCGGTAACAATATTGGTACATAATATGAAGATAAGTTATTATTTTGGTGGACGTATTGTAAGTTTAGGCTTATATAGTACTGTCTTTCGATTGAACATTTTAATGCACTATGTAGTCTACTCGTTAAAAACAATGAAATTTATATAATCGTGTCGTGCTACTGTATAAGAGGTCGGGTGGAAAAAAAATCAACTAAGTACAGATAAAAGAAAACGGTATGTTATCGTTTTGGCGTGGAAAACGGTTTTATATCTTTTTATGGTTATTCTGTACGCGTTTGTTTTTGAAAGGGTACAGTCAATGTGGTAAAAACGACAATGCTCGGGTCCCGTACGACGAACGCGACCGATCATCATAAAAGACTATATAATTCCGTATATATAGTTTCTGCAGATAATTTAACACAACCATCAGTACATTATAAGTGTGTAAACAAAATATATTATACAATAATCGAAACTATATCGGACAGAACGTATATACCCGAATTTCGGTCCGGAGAAAATATTATTACATCTGTAAATATGTACACTCGTTATGTAATGTGACATGCTGAAATGTACCGTTGCTACCGATTCGATATATATATATTTACTATATTATATTTATTATGATATTGCGATTGTTTTTTATTAGGAACAAATACAATAAACACGTAATGGCATTATTATTAAAAAGGCACAGCTGTTTCATTTTGTCTTAACCATCGTAACATAATATAGGACTCCATTTCCCACGTCAAAGTCACTTAATCATTTCTCTTCTTTCTCATTCTTACGGCTAAAACAACTCGGTACGTCATATTGTCGCGTTGAATCGAATAAATCATATTATGTGCGAATCGTTAACATACGCGTTCTCCTTCGCTACCGGTGCACCGTGTATGCTCGCGCGATGCACTATAACACTACGATCAAAATATGTAATACACTAGACGCATAATTATAAGACTCAACTTGGGACCAGAATAAAGTGAGTCTTATATATAACTGAATGAACCTTGTTGATAAAACGAGAAAACATTTCAAATTAATTATTAATTTTAATTTGTTATTTTAATTTTACATATTTACCAATTTTAGATTATATTGTTTATTGTTTATTAAAAATTTGTTATTTTGTTTGTTTTCTATTTCTTTTGAGAGATTTAACCACATTGCTCGTATTTATATTGCATATTAAAATAACGATTTTACAATACTTTACTGCGGTACTGAGATAAAAATCGTTGTACTTAAATATTGGAACCACTATTTTTAAATAAAACACAAAAATCTTTTTTAAAACTAATTTATCTCGACATTTTACCAAAAATTTCTGAATTTTCTACAAATTTTTCGTGATATTGAATAGAATTTGAGTCTTTTGCACAAATTTTTGTTTTGATTTATGTGGATACAGCTGGATTGTTTCGGGTGATTTTGAGTCTTATAAGTGGCGTGTACTGTATACCTGTAAAAAAACTTTTTTCCATACTAATATATTATTTTAATTTATTAATATTAATTTTTTCTAGTCACGGTACACTTTAGATAAGCATTGCGTTATATTTATAAGTACTTTAGAACTTTTAGAATGGTAAAGTTTAAGTTATTACCACACACCTTTTGCAAAAAACCACTGGTGTATAGTTCATATGTTTCGATAACTCTTCAGATGACTCTGGAAAATCGGTGTTCGTTAACATCGCTGGTTGTGCTAAGAGAAATCGTCAGTATATAATAAAATCATCCGCAGCACCATACGGAAAATACGATAAGGTTTTCTTCTCAGTTATCACGGAAGTCGTTTTGTACGTTCGTGGTACCGGCATGCAAAACAGGCCTCACAGGAATGTCTTTGATGAAATTTGAATTTTATTCCGAATTACTTGTGTGCGTACATTAGAATAATATATTAAGTGCGTTTTCCATGATCGGAGAAATTCTTGGATTGATGAAATTTCCAAAGCTATTGTCTGTACAACTGTACGAGATAAAAGATATCCGAAGCGGTCCCGTGACCTTGACAATCAAAATGTCAAAAAAACGCATCTATAAAGGTTGGCCGTCAAGTACCTATGTCTTCTATGTATTTATGATTGGTACAAACATTAGAAAGATAATAGTTTTGTAAGATCTATTTGAATTAATATCTAAAACACGGTTTAGCGTTTGCAGATACCATTCCGCGTGGAAATGAAAACCAAAACGATTTCGTCTTCAAATCGCATCTCGGCTAAGTTTTAAAATAAACTTTTATTGCAAATCGAGTTAAGTTAGATCATTATGTGCAGTGGTAACATGACGTTTTCACTGGCGACTAGTGTTTTCACATTGGTGCACCGGTATTTGTATACAATGCGTTTATCAAGTGCAGTGGATTGCACTACAAACTTGACAACCCCGTTCTGAAAATACACGATGATTTTATATGATATACTTAAACGGCATTGCCTTTTACCTCTACTTATGTGTGTCATCCACTGTTACTACCACTCACTACTACCATATGTACAGGGTGAGGCGAAACAGGCAGTGCAGTTTTGAGAGGCTATTAAAAAAAAACTACGCAACTTACAGAAATTATATTTATATAATTTTTTTCAGTACATCATGCCGTTTTATGTACCTATCAAGTTTTAAAAATTACATCAGAAAGACGATGGCCGCCAGCAGCGACACATTGATAAAGGCGATTTTTGAAATTTTCTGCCGCATTTTGACACATTTCGACTGGCATAGCGCCAATTTCCTACTTAATTCGGTCTTTGAGTTCTTTTGAGGTGTGAGGCCGATGTTTAAAAACCTTTTCCTTTAGATACCCCCACAAGAAAAAATCATAAATGCTCAAGTCCGGTGAGCGCACGGGCCACCTCACATCACCCCTCAGAGAGACGAGGTACGTAGGGAACATCTGTCGCAGCTTCGTCATTGAAACTCGAGCAGTATGTACTGTAGCCCCGTCCTATTTGAACCAGATATCTCCCATATCTGTTTCTTTCATTAGCTCTTCCAATTGAGGTTCAATAAAATTGTTCAACATGGAAACGTAACGTTGAGCGTTAAAGTCTATTCTCCTCAAAAAAAATAAGGCCCAATCACCCCAAATTTTGAAATCGCACACCACAAGGTCACTTTTAGGGAGTGAAGAGGCCTATCGTGAATTTTCCGTGGATTATTTTCTACCCAATACTGAAAATTTTGCTTATTCACTGCTCCACTGACATGCGTTGCCACCGGAAAGCTCGCTGCGTTGCGATGAAAGATCGACCATTTTCAAAAAACGTACGGACGGCGAAGACCCGTTGTTCACCAGACTAAACCATGGTAATGTCTGATGACGGCATGGCCCGCCCGACACAATGAAATCATCATAATCGCACTATCCCCACCACACAAGAAGTACCAACCTTTCAAAACTGCATTGTTTGATTTGCCCCATCCTGTATAAATATACGTAAATACACTTTCAACGTCGTGCGGGTCTGTTTACGTACCGTACAAATCTGCTACTTCAAAAGTGACCAACGAATCAGCTGTGCATAAAAGTAGCATTATATCACCTCTATATGTATATGTATGATTCGCGTCAGTAAGTATACCTCACAAGTATTGACAAATAACCACGGGTTTACGTGTACGATACGTGGTATTTGTCGATTAGTTTATGAGAAAATGCAATATTAGTGTATTACAGATAGAGGAATGGCGTGGAATCCCGTAGCTTATCCACCCTATAAGCAAACTATATCGAAGAGGCGCCCTTAATGGCCTAATGGTTTTCACAGCAAATCGTTTGGGAATATCGACCGGAACTGAGAGTGTTGTACGATACACTATATTATATCGCGTAAACGAGACAGTCGAAGAATTGGCCTTTAAAGACTCTAGCGAGTACCAACGGAAAAATACGTGAATTCGGGCTTGCATGACTGAACTCGGTCTCTAGATATACACTCTAGATTATACCACGTATGGTATTAAAGTAATATTATTATTATTATTATTATTATTATTATTATTATTATTATTATTATTATTATTATTATTATTATTATTATTAAATCGTCACAAAAGTAGCTGACTGGTGTATTGACAAAATAATTAAAGATAATATTATACAGGCCACACATTGACTTAATACTATTACTGTAATTGTGCAAGACCGTTGAATTGACTTTTAAAATCATCTGTGAAATGAGATAACACATGAGATAAAAGCGAGACTAACACTTTTATAATTGATAGTTTGATATTTATCACGGTGCACGGATAGCAATGATAATATTATGGATAGACTGATAAAGGATTTTTCTCGCAAGGAGCACTTTAGTAATTGATTTCAAAGTCTAGTGAATTTGATGGCTATCTTATTAATATGTATGTGAATTATCTTTAATCGTGGTTGCTGTCACCGCGCTAAACCCTACATCTTGTAGTAAAATACGGAACATAATAATAATAATAATAATAATTTTGGAATAACAAAAAAAATGATATCACCACCCGGATTCCGGATTTAATCGTGTTCCAATGTTGTTGACGAACACCGGCGACTATTGTGTCAAACACCGGTGAAACCGACCGATAACGATAACGGAAATGGAGCACGGTCGGGGCGGGAATCACACGAACGAGTTCGCGTACGTCCTGGAGCAGAACTGCACCACGGAGTCGGCAAACTCCTCGTTGACGCGATGCGCCTCCTTCATGGACAGCGACCTCGAGCCCACCACCGTACCACGTCCTGCACCTGGTCCTGCGCCCAGTCCTGCCCCTCTTCCTTCTCCTCGTCCTGCCCCTCGTCTTGCTCCCCGTCCTGCGCCACGTCCTGCACCACGTCCTCTCACGCTGCCACCACCCCTTGGACCACCGTTGGTGGTGGCGTCCGCGTGCACATAGATGGCACCAATGGTCTTGCGCATGTTCGGTTTCTTGCGGTTATTATTGAGCGCGGTACCGGCCCGGCTGCTGAAGTACTTGACCGTGTTGCCGTAGTCGAACGCCTGGCATATCTTGCCGGACAGCAGCGCCCTGTAACCGTCCCGGAACCGGTGGTTGAAGATGGCGTACAGCAGCGGGTTGATGGACGAGTTGGCCGCGCCCAGCCACTGAGCGATGGGCAGCGACGCGATCGTGTACTGCTCGACGACGGGCGGCAGCGGCCAGAACTTGATCAGCGAGAACGCGGCGTACAGCGGCAGCCACGAGACGGCGAACAGCACCACCACGTACATGATCATGGTGATCACCTTCATCTTGGACCGCTGCACCATGTTGGCGCCGTTGTGCATCGGCTCGCCCGGCACCTTCCTGCGGCTCACCTTCTTCCAGATGAACATGTAGCACACCGCGATCACCAGCAGCGGCAGCACGTAGCACAGCATCAGGTTGGCTAGCACGAAGTACAGGTTACCGATCTCCGCGGTCGGCCACGACTCCAGGCATATCTGCGCAACAATAATAATATAGGTGACACACGAGCGCAAATTTTCTATTTTTCATTTTAATTTTATTTCATTAATTATTGTGGCTCGAGCACAGCGTAATAAATTAAAGTTAACAACAGTAAATAGATAGATACAACAATAAACGTAACAAATCACATCCGTTTCGTTCGACTTTCATACGCCTGACAGTGTGGCGTATTTTCGAGGGGGGGGAGGAGGTTTCTTGGGTCTCGGTCTCCACCTTGTCCCCTCAAAAAGAAAAAAAGGTTTAAAAATGACTTGCTCTGTATAGGTACACGACAACATTAATTTATATTATGTGCTTTTAACTTTTGTACGAGTAACCTGGGTTACATTTGTGATCATGTTAAAAAGACGTTTACCTTTTTCATTATAAAAAAAAAATCTGAATTATTTTATTAATTTGAATATTTTTCAGACCTCACCCCCCACAAAAATTTGAAAATACGCCACTGTAAACAGGAATGCAAAAATCGACAATAGTTTGCAGGTCATTAATTTTTCTGGAGCATATATTTTCGCATTCGGAATTGCAATTGGGAAATATGATTTCTACACGTTTATATGATTTTTATGCTAAGATAATAAATAATACTATAAAAACTCTTAATAAGGTATACCGTCGTCTTCTTGAATACTATCGGATAAGGTTAATGTTATAAAACCATTACCATACGTTAATATATATATATATATATATTTTTTTAAGTAAATTTTTAAAATACCGCTTACACTAAAATTATTGAAACATGTACGATATTAAGTGTGCTTTTATAGTGAATTATTTAGAAATTGTAGGTAATGTAAGCATTTTAATGTTTTCAAAGAACATAGAATTTCCAGTTAAATTACAACGTACATAGTCCAATATCTAAAAAATAAAGTAAGTGTAAAATGTTTTTAAATTTCTGTAATACACATTACAACATTCTTAACAGACAAGAGAAATACTATAATTGAAATAATTACTGATAATTATGATTTGTATTTTCCTCCTCTTAAATGTATGGTCGACAATAGTCTGAGCAGTTGTGTTTTGTACGTTACAATGTGTGTACAGACCAGTACCTTGGTTGTACTACACCACTGTATATAGTTTTTTTATATTTTCATGTAATAAAGTTTCGTATAATAACTCTGTTAGTTCTTTATTGTATTTCTGAGTTCATGCGGCTTAAAGCAACGAAAAGTATCTAACATTATTCTACAGTCTATAGAAAATAAAGGAAAAGTTCAAGGAGAGACTGAATAAGATGCGCGAAAGGAGGAGGAGGAAAAGAATTGTTTTATCGTTTACGCACGTCTTCCGTTGTATTTATAAAAATATTTACTTTAGTAAATACCTATTGAATCGTAATAAAGTACTATATCCTTTTTAACTATACTGCGAATATATTACATTCGGAAAATATTCGACAAGATTATTGTTGATTTTTTATTCACCCAACAAATTTTGGTTCTCCAATAATAATTTATCTTCGTGCAATATCTTATAAAACAAATATTTTTACACGGTGTTCCATGTATACTGCATGTAGTATATTTTGTATGTATGATCATGTAACTGCTATACAATTCTTGAAGCTTTGAGGTCGTACATCACAGACATGTTGCCCTTTATACATTTAACATTAGGGATGATCTGAACACAAGTTTATACCACAGTTACGAGTATTAAGTGAGGTTGTATGTATACATAATAATAAGCATCAGTTTATACTTAGAGATTTATAGCACAAAAGAATGTTATGTAATATGCATGCAAATGTACCCATTGTCTACGAAACGGATAATGTGATCTCAAACGTATTTTAAAACTCGTAGAGAGCGGTGAATGGCGATCAAGTAGAAGAGTGTAAATTTATAGTAATATTTTTCAAAATGAATTCAACATTGTTATAGAATAGAATATGATTGAAATGTTAACTGCAATAATGTATGTATTGGATTGTACGGAAACAAATATATTATTTTCTATTATTCGGTAACAGAAATGTTTTATTTGATTTACAAATTAACTTTTTTTCATGGAACATTACACAGATTATAAATCATTGTTTATAAAATATATTTTAATACCTTTTTCATACGTGTGTACAATACGCAGGTGATATTTAAGTGTTAATTATTTTATCGTTAAATTAAAATTCCCGTCATCGCATATAAATATTGACCTGTTTAATAGACAAAAAACACGCGCTCGTGGATTTGAAATGTTTGCAGATGGAATATATATTCAGTAGAAATATATATTTATGTAGTTTTGTAGTTTAATGTAATGAAATGTAGTTATATATTAATAATATAATGTGCCTTTAAATTAAAGACACTATAGTACAGCGGCTTCTAAACTATTTTCATTCGAACGTCGCTAAAAGAAAAAAAACGATTGTGCTGCCACGAATAAATAAAATGAAATAAAGTAAGACCACAAGATAAAAATTATTAGTTGACTGTTTAATATTTAAATATTCAAATATTTTTATGTGCATTAATAATGTGGTCTAAAAATGATTAATCTACGCAATTTGCTCACTGTATGGAAACCGCTGCGCTATTGATTGAAATTTGCGAGGTATAATTATTCCAATATACCTACGTACAGTTTGCATAACAAATGAAAATTTGCATCTGCGTATTATTGTAAGTATTGTAAGTGTTATTATATAATATACTATATTAATCTCGAGATTATATCATCAACTGCTGTGTATTTACCTGATTGTCACTGCCTTCTTCCATTGGCTGCAAATCAAAGTATATGGCCCACGGCATGGTGATTGTGAGCGATATGATCCATATGATAACGACCACTCGCTTGCAGACGCCTTTGCCCACCGGGTTCATTGGATAACAAATGGACAAACATCTCTCCACGGATATGGCCATCAAGGTGTTTATCGAAGCGTTCACCGACACCCCTTGGAAGTACGGCACGAGTTTGCATATGACCAGTCCCAGATGCCATTCTGCGGAGAAAAAAAAATTCAATACATCATCCGTTTATACATAAAATATGAGCATTAAAATGTAGTGCGTGTAAACGAAGTTTTACCACGGGGCATAATGTCCAAATAATAATGTAGAGTATAGTCGATAAACGAACACGAAAAGAAATTCGTACTTCAGCTTAATGTACGCTAAAGCTGTTGTACTATTATTATTTTTATCACACAGCGTTTGTTTCCGATTTCACAATACGCAGTGTATGATGTAGATGTGAACAATTTTATTTATTTTCAATAGCCGAAATATCTTTTCTCTTTCGTGCCGCTAAATGTTGGAAGAATTTATTTTTATCGCTTTAGCCGACTGTACTTATAAAAGCTGCAAATCGTGTGTACGTTTTGTACTAGTGAATCATAGGTTTTTAAATGGTATCGTTTTTGGTCGATATAGCTCTACAGCCGTTCAAACCAAAAACTAAACTGTAGTACAGTTATTCAAGAACGATTTAATGTGTTAACTACTTTCAGGAGTAAAACCGAAAACTCATGTTCAATATTTAATATTTTAACTAAAGTTTTAATCGAAATTCCAATTTTCATATTTAAATAGAGTTGGCATGTAATATTATAAATTAATAAACTTACTGTTCCATGTATAACATATAATTATTACGTTTAAATATCTCATAATTATTATTATTTTATACGAATGATAATTTTATTATTTCTAATTATTTGTTTTCATCCAACACTTTCCTATAGAATTTAATACTCATACGAGTTTAATCAATTATTTTAATATTTCTTCGTGAAGTTTTTTGATGCCAAACCAAATTTAGTATCCATTAAAGTAGTTTAAAACTTTTTTCAAGGCATTTTTAAGATGGCATCAGCTACAAGGTCTTTATATTTTGGTACGGTCGTGGTACCTAGTGTAATTTAGGGTCAAATTTTTATTCGGGTTAAGTTGGGTTGTTGGGAAGTTGCTTTTTTTGGAACGGTGGGAATGCGAAATCATACTGGTGACCAGATTCAAATTGGCGACAATGTAGACATAGCTTTCTTACCCTGCTCGGCTACGGTACGCCCCTAAAGTATAGTTTATTCGATTGTAGAGCGAACAATCGTATTCAATTTAACATAAACAAGTTTACTATAGGAATTTCGGTAATACGATGTATTATGCTTTACAAATATTTTAGTTAATCGCAAAATAAAACTCATCATCAATGGTCCGAAAATTGCTATTTCAATGCGTGTCTTTATCCGTGACTGTTGTGTAATGTATTTTGTATACGAAAGTTTGATCATGCTGAGAGAAAATACATTATACTCAATATAGTAAATGATCTATTATTAGTATTATCATAGGTACATTTTCGAGTTGAATTATGAGTTTTTGTGGTTTTATATTTTTAGACATTGACCCGTATAAGATAGGAACAAAAAACAATTCACCACGAGAATAAAATGCCTTTTCAATCGCGAAATTTGACATTTCAATTTTCCTCTTCCTGTTTTACGCTTTGATAGATAAAATGAATCGTTTAACGAACTGCCTCAAGTTATTGACTCACTGAAATAAAATGATGTAACTTTTGTCTCTCGAATGATTTTAACATATTCTTTTTGTCTGAAAATGTAATAATTTAACAAACTGTTTATAATTTTAATTAAAATAATTTCCGCCTGAGATAAAATGTGATTCTCTTGCATCAATAAAAATTTATCGGATACAACTGTATTTGAAATATTCGATCGCAATACGTTATTTTCAACTCAAATAATTATAACTACATTGACCGCTACTATATATATATATATATATTTCGTTTCATTAAAAAATCGAATATAAATAAAAATCACGAGTGGCGAGTCGCCTAACATCGAAATAGGCTTGTGTGAAGGCAGAGCTGTGGAGTAGTGTATCCATATTGTTTATGATTATATTTTTTATTGTTAAAAGACATATTTGCATTAAATGTATTATATATAAATAAATAAAAAAATCAATTAAAAGTATGTCTTGATATGATGACGTGAATAATGTAAAAAACCATATTCGTTTAAGATATTTCGCGCACATAACTTCGGTTTTGATATAGATATTAGGCAGTGCTGCTACTTCGGTACGTACAATAAGCTATTATTATAATACCATGTCCGTTCGTAAATATATTATGGACATAAATCATCATTATCCACAACTGTACTAAGTATCGCGTGATGACGTCGTATTATACATTATAATAATATGTTCTCTCGCCACGCATACGAAACACATTTTCAGTGCGAAAATATATCATAATATATATGTAAAAACGCATGCCTACTTTTTCGTTTTCCGGTCTGGCCAGGTAATATTATACTCCGATATTTTGTGCGTGGCAAACGATAATGACTAGGAAAAGGTGGCCCGCTGAAAACGAGAAGCATGACTTAAAGGCCTGCCGGGTAAAAGAACTCAGTCCCTGTACTTCTCAGTATTTAAATTTATATATTCCTTCGAAAAAAATCACTTGAACGTTCAACTGCCCGGTCATTATAATTATTCACGTGATATATTCTAATTTTTTTTATAAGCTAATAGAAAAATTTAACAAAAAATTGTCTTATTTTATGAATATTGCGCGATTGTATTACATGTCATCGGTGGTCGACCGTCGATGGTTCCGAGAAACAGTGTTTTACATTTAACTGTACAACTGTAACTCTTATGGAAAATTAACTTAACATAACATTACACAGAAAATTATTCGGGAAAATTCTTCAATCACCAATATAAACTAATGGTTATAATGATTACATAGGTCACCGCTTTTTTGGGCCACAAAACCGGATAATTGGGATATTTTTGTCGAGTATATTGACACGGCCCATAATAAATAAATTACGTTCGATAATATCGGATTACTAATGTGATTTTATCGCTGTGGTCTTTACGTTCGAATGTGATTTGTATTAAATATTATTTAGTCCATCAGTTAGTAAATTATGCATGGTGTTATGTTTCTAAAAATTAAATAAATACTTTTTCAAAAAATGTCATCATTATAATATTAACATAATAAAATATTTGTTTTTATAATATTTATTTATTTACTTTTATACTTTCTGTATTCAAAATCAGTAACTAAATTTCATATATATATATATCTTTTTTAACTGTTGGGTTGGGACAAAATACATATTTAGAACTAAGCAATTATTAAATTCATTTAAACTCATTTCTGTTTGTTTTAAATTTGTATAGAATATATGAGAAAAAATGTATTGCATATTGTTCAATAAATTATTTGAATTTATAATTGTAATTTATTTATGTAGATTTTTTGGCCATTTTTTAAGTTCACTTTGCGGAATTTTCATTTTTTAGGACACTATTGCATAATTTTTTTTAAAATATTTAATTTGTTCTTTATGCAATATCCTATCTCTAGTAATCAGTAATTTTGAAGATGAAAGGCTCAAAATGAACTAGGGATCATAGTCCTCCCTGCGTTTTATTTCGCCACTTTAAGCGCTGAGACTAGATGTCATGCCAGTCATGGATGGGGGAGGAAACGTTGATGATGATGGTCTCGGGATCAATTAAAATTGTTGCTGCTCGCTGGTGATGATAATTACGATTGCAATGAAGATAGTGATGATTATAATAATAATACTTCTCCGTCGTCCTTTTGAACAGAACTTAAAAATCGTAATTGCCAATCGCAGTTAGTATATAGTAGTACGGCGTGGCGTGTAGGCAATTTAGCAACGTCCGTGCGTTGAATATCCGATAACGAACACGTATAATAATAATAGTAATAACGTGGGCGTAAGGTAGTTTTATGGCTATTCGGTGGCGTAGCGCTTCGAGGTAACCGTATATAATATTATAATCACATTGGACGTGAAAACAATAATATATATGCAATTGGAAACGCAAACTTTATGTCGGATAAGACGTAGTACCGGTAAGCATACTGCCTGCGCACGCGTTATATTTTTTTAATTGCTCGCGAAAACGAAAACGGAGTGGGTGTACACGAAACAACAATATGATTATGAATATGATAAACACGTTAATAAATACGTTATACATTATAGCCGTACCGATTTTGCGTGTTCATCGGTCGTAATAATATCACTATGTATTATAAAGGTGGTACTCGTCGGAATAATAATATCAGTGGTAATGGTCACAATCAGAATCTGTGGGATTAACTAAACAGTGCTCGATTCGCACGTAGCCCAGCCAACGAGAAGTTTCTCTTACCTTTAAGCGGAAACGAGCTCGTTTCCAGAATAAGACAACGGGTTGTGCGTGTGACAACTGGAAGAGAGGGTGGCGTGTCATGTGTTCGAATGCCGTATATTCGAACGTTTAGTGTACGAAAGATTGTCTGTACGAAAGATTATATGTTCGAAAGGTAGTATGTGCGAAATTGTCGATAAATAAAACTAAATTAAACTTCAAGAATTGATGCAAATTTGCCAAGAACAACAAATAATGCTGAATCATGACACGGTCAACTTAATATGTAGGAACAATATATCAATAACCATAACATAATTGTTACAACTAAACTATTAAAAAATGTTTATAGATTAGTATCAAAACAACCAGGAGTTTACAAATTGATGAGACAGTTCCAAAAAATTCAGAATAAAACTGAAAATTCTATAGAGCAAAATATCATTCAAGGCCGAACAAGTAAAAAAAGAAAAACATGCAACGAAGAACGGGAACAAAGAATTAAAAATTTAGTTCTAAGACTAAAAAATTTAGACATAAGTATTATTGAGTTTCTAAGAGGAATATCGTATAATTTAAGTTTTTAGTTTTTTTTTTTATTTAGCATTTACAGTTATTAACGATCAATTTATTTTACGACTTTTTGATATTTTTAAATTTAATTTTTTTACGCAGAAAATCGAATCAACGAATAATAAATATTTTGGTAAAATTCGTGTTTCATTTATTGATAATTTCCAAGATACGACTTTTCGAACATATAATCTTTCGAACAGACAATTTTTCGTACACTTAACGTTCGAACATACAGCATTCGAACATATTACTTTCGAACACATGACCCCTTACCAGAAGAGACAATTCACAATAGCTACTTGAATCCCCCATTGTCGCAAAACGCATCTGCACACGCATGTACATCGGAAATCGTTAATTATATAACAAATCAGATTTGATCACTTTAAATTGAACATTTTCTGTTATACTCTTATATTTATTTATATATTTGTGAAATTTATATTTCACCAATCCACGAAAACACAGTTCATTCAATAATGGGTGATTTTTCTACGATAGTTTTTAGTGTTTCCTGGTATTTTTGTTTATGCGGTACATGCTCGTATACGTATATATAATCAATCGAAGTCTTAACATTTTGGTTGTAATGCTTATTTATTACTTTGATTAAGTCATATTGGTCTCTTGATTAGCAATTTTTTTCTATTATATAAACATACAATAGGTATGTATACGTGCATGTGAACAAGAAGATGTAGATACGGCACGTGCGAGGAGCTTAAAGACGAACCTCAACCTGACGATATGGATTATAACTGTGTTTTCGAGGATCGATTATAGAGTGAGTTTATTGCTCGGGGGAATATTAATTTATTTTATGCGAAAACGAAACATGCGCTTCGTGGTGGAAGAAATCGCGCGGGAAATGGAGTTGACGTTGCAGACGGCCTTGGCGTTTTGGAGACGACAAGTATCATTGAGTTCATAATATATATATAATGCATCATAAATGTTTTCGTCTTCGTTCTTGATTTCACCACAATTCGTATGACGTCGTCGTGACGAAATAAGGTTTTCCAAGAGAACAGTGGTTTTCGGTGATCTTGAGGTTTTCGTTCAATAAATACGACGCGTTCGTTGAAATATGCTCGGAAATATTGTTAAATATTAACAGCGTTTTTATTTATATCAACAGGTGTATTGTGTTTAGTAACAATTTATGCAAAGTTAAAATTAAGATTTTATTTAATGTTAGGAATTGGAAGATTTAGTCATTATTGTAAATTATTGTTTACTTGAAATGTTCAAAATATGGAATGACCAATTACTTTCATAAATACTGCCTATCATTTTCTTTTTAAATATATGCGCTTGAAACTTTTTAGTAAGTTTTTACTTCAGTTTAAGTGTATGTCTTGACATTTTTATTCAAAAACAGTTATATAAAATATAATATATCCAAGATATAAAGTATACATACAATATAATATATATTTTATCATTATTCTCATTATTGCTTTTCGAATACGATATTTATGATTGCAATCAGATGTTTACAAGTTTTTTTATACAAAGACAATAAAGGATTTTTCTCTAGAAACTCTTTAATATGCTACGAATTGAATATTATATTATTCTGGTTTTTATTTTGTTTGCTCCGAGACACTATTGGTCCATAGTTAAATGATACTCGAATCTCTAGTTTGATCGGAATAATTTAGATGAACATTAAACGTTGTGCATTTTAAAAGCTTCAATGCATTTACTTATATACTTCACAAATACGAAGTATACGACCGATAAAAGGCATGGGCTTTGTGTTATTTGTATGATCTTCTTTCTTTGTTTATTTGATGCTAAGCCCACTCCCTTCGTATTGTGCGTTATAGCATTTATGCTCTTAATATAAATGTATTTGTACGACATAGTGATATTTTCCGAATCCATTTCAAAATCAAACGAAAACATCGCAATAAATATAATATACGTTAATAAATTATTTTTTTCTGTTTGATATATTAAACAAAATGGTTTAATTCCACGTGACCGTGAGGAGTTAGGTCGTTCGAAGTTTAGAGCTACTGGTGGATTATCGCTAGATGTCAAGTACGCGTGTGTAATATACTACAGTTTCGAATGAAATATAGTGCAGCAAGTGCTGTATATACATAAGTTATATTTAGTAAATAAAACGAAACTGTACTATTATATCACATTTGAATTTCTTTTATAATTTAATAGATTTACGAAAAAAAAAAAAAAAGAATGTTTCTTTATATATAAAGCGGAAACGCTATTGCCGGTAGTGTTACATATTTTATATCATACTGCAGTACATGGGAGCATGTAAGTGTGTGTGTGTGTGTGTGTGTGTGTATTTTCGGGTGCGTGAAATATATTTTCAACAATATTCTTTATCTCGTCAAAATGTGAACGTTTCATGAACAGCACACATGGCTATACTGACCTTTTCTGATATTTCTCCCGTTGTGTTTGGGGGCAACGTCATGAAAAATTAACACGAATAAAAATATGTGTCGAGTCACTGTAATGCACGTCTGCTGATAATAAATCATTGGTATTAAACATATTTGTTAAACAGCTGTTTATCTCGTTTTTTTCGGTTATTTTAGCGCACCACATATAACATATTTGATTTCACAAAAGAAATGATTTAGTAAAAATTATATACGCTTTTTAAATGCAAATACGCATACAACATTGTTTAATGTTAAAGTGGTATAAATAGTTGTTTACAGTGTTCATCTTTTCTGAAAAAATATTCGTAATTTTTAGTTGTTTGCATAACTGTTGTTTCTATAACGTTTGCAAAATAAAAGGCAAAAGGTTATATCAAATGTTTCTTAAGTATAATATATATTGTTTAAAGTTTTACATAAATATATATATATATATATAAATTTGTGTGCTATAAGTTATGATAACTTTAATGAATTTAAATATTTTATAATTATTTCCAGTTATATATATTATCACAGTTATAGGTTACGAAGTGTTGTATGGAAATGTTTTTTATTTATTTTTATCGTTTGAACATGATGTTTAAAAAACACCAAATATGAATATAAGAAACAAAGTTGCGGTATAGTCATACACAAATTGCGATGGATGATAACCCTTTGTTTGTGTTGATCTCGATAGTTTTCGCCGCCCGCGGGAGCGCCAAACCGAAATGGAACAATTTATTAATAAAACAGTCACAATGCCAGTAAGAACATAAATATTATGTCCACGGAAAGCACAAAAACAAAACGAAAAAATAAATAAATAAAAAAAAACCATCGTAGATGAATTCAATATTAATTGACTCGTAGAGACCGCACGCATTTACAATTATAACAATAATTATACTATTCCAAGCCAATCATTAACCAATATGGTGCTTTGAAAGTAGTGTAGTTTGCCACGATGACCGGGTGACCCATATTCATCACCGGTAAATGGGTGAAATGAACTTCATCAGTCACCACCGCATAGTATAAAGTACATGCGACTACCCCAACCATGGTTTATAACACGAGCATGACCATCACTTACAGGACGTTAAATATTTAACTTGTTAAACTGCAGTTTTCCAAGTGATTACTAGTACGATATGGCACGGCTAAAATGTATTCTAACTTACCTATAGTAGGTATTATAATATTCATCACGTACGAGTTGTCCGACGTGGTTGTAGTTATAATGTTAAAATATCGCAAAAAAATATATAATAATAATAATAATAAAAGAACGCACGCTTCGAATGGGGTTGAAAAAATACACTTACAAACGTGGTCTTTTTTCTGTATGGGGGGAGGGGGGGTAGCAATCAAATAGTTGTTTTCATTCCAATCCAATACGATATAATACAATAAGCATTTATTTATTGAGCATAGGTCTCCAATACAAATGAGTTTAGGTATAATATTGTGTAATAGTAGATTATAGACTTATAAATAAATGTTAGGAAGTAAAAATTAGGAACGTGGTCAATAAGACAACATAGTGTTTTTAATATAGTATAAAGATGATACTATAATAATAAAAAAAGTAGTAAGTGTGGGAATAAATTATATTTTACATTTTTATAATAATTCGTCGTTCTTTGTAGGCGCCTGTATGTATTTGAGCAATCATAATAATATTATTTAAGGTACGTCTGCATATACGACTGTATATATGCTAAAATGAGAAACTAGTTGGTTATATATTATATAAAATATAAATGAGTATGTCTTTTGTATAGGTAACCATAATGTGCATATTTAGCATTAAAAGGTATATCCACATATATTTCAGTATCTTAAATTACTTAACTATACTTTTTTTTTTGTTCTAATGATATCTACCCTTTGCTCTCCGTAATTATTTCTCTTCCGCTCACAAACATGACTGACTGTAAAACTTCTACGTTATTAGGACTATTCCGTTTCAAAGCATTACTACAATAGCTTTTCGGTAACTCTAATCTCAATATAGTTTAACTAATCACTCTATATTCTATAATTTGAATATTATAACATATGCATCCCTGTTTCCTTTAATAAATCATATATTATCGATGTATTAACTATTAAGTATTAGGATATTGTAGTATTTTTCTGCTCTTAAATTTAAATTAATTTTTTAAATTAGGTACATGTTAATATGTGTACCTAATATTGGCATTCAATTACCTAATAATAAACGTTAAGTAAATTATATAATAAATACATTGTATGTTATAAGGATATTGAATTATCTTTAATAAGAATTATTTCTCTCGCAATTATAATCTCAAAAATATCATTAAATATAATTTTGACCGATAGGTTCACTGGATTTTGAACCATCAAAAGTACGCTGTATATAAGGACGCGTATTTATGTATATAACATCATTGGAAAAATCGTTTTCGCAAATCATTTAACGATATCCGAATGTGTTAAACGCGATTCTAAAGTTGTTTTTATTATTTTTTTTTACCGCTCCGGAGCTCGGATATCAGTCGATTGGATGTTAAATCGATGGAATAGTCTTTTATGTGTGTTTATATATTATAATATTTTATTCGCTATTGACGAATCATTAAAACTAAATGCGTTCATTGAGATAAAAAAACAAAAGAAAACAAATAAGTATATACTCTTACTCGTAAAATGTTGGCAACACATTTCGTACGTCCGTTTCATTATTATATGGTTACAGTGTCCATAAAAATATTATGCAAGTATTTAGGTAGGTATAATTATAATAGAACGAACTGAGTATAATATTATATTAATATTTTCCAAAGATATTACTGATTAAATCTAAAACATTTTACGACACACATATCTCGTTTCGTCGTCGTCGTTGTACTTCGGCTTTCTACTCGGAGGCATTTCATTTGACTTACATTATTATGTTTGGAAATCGTTAACGTCCGTATCATAAGTTAAATTGTATTTCTGCTACATGCTGGCTGATGGAGTTTTGGATGGAAGTGGATTTTATTTTGTCACATTATTATATTTCAATTAACTACTTCAGCATACGTAGCTTATATATTTACTATAAAAACATATATTTACAGATTGTCTAATAAATATTTGAAATTGAAAAGAAACGTTTCAACGATATTCGTAGACAAACTGTGCCTATATTATTGTATGTACCTAGTTATTAGTGTTTAGGATTAATAAGCTTTATTATTATTTTACGATAGAGAAAGTTTAAATATTATAATTATTTAGTTCGTAACAACCTATTATAACATAATTATAGTATTATATTTCATCTCAACATGTAATGTTATACGTTCGAATCCATAGACGCCAAACAATGTGTATATAATACATTTAAACATGTAAACTTATTTAATACGTTTATTTATCTAACTGTATATTATGTAGATCAGAACTTTATACATATATTATTTCCATACACATATTCGTACAAATTACGTACCATTTTTTTAATACATTTTTTTAGCCATTTAATTGTTCAATTGTCTTCAAAACTTCGGGCAAGTTTTTCAAAAGTTTATTCATAAATTGTATTAAATCCGACAATAAAGTTTGATCAAGAGTCTGCAGCGTACCGATTTTTATTTTTTATTTATAAAATGTTTAATCGATTACATAAGTTACAACTAGATACGCGTCTCGAATTACCTGTGAAACAAATTTTCAATTTATACCACCGAAACAATTTATACATTAACTTTTGCGTACACATATTTACTTAATATATGATATTCACATTGGATATTGAAAACTGTACTTATTATGTTATTACACTTATTAAACTCAGAATGTATTATAAACTTTTATCCGCAAAAAATCTGTGCAATGAAATAGTAATATCATATAATGAATATAAACCACACACAAAGATATAAATAGTCTGTTAACACACATTCGTCGTATTATATGTCGTGTTCTCGATGTTATCTATGTATGTGTATATAATTTGACGTACCTATTCATATGTCGTTTTCATTAAAATGACATATATATTATGTAGTATATTTTGTCATATAAACATTTTTCTAGAAAAATTGTATCCGTAAAAAAGTATGAGAAAAAGTATGTCAATGTTATGACTCTTGTAATAACATTTCAAGTTTTAAGTTTAATGTTATATTGTTGTAAATATTTTTTCAAGTTTATAATACTTTAATTGATAAAAAATTCGATATAATGGATGTGGTTATTTATTGCTTAATGAAAACATTTGCTCGGTAAAAATAAATGCAAAGACTCTTGTATGCGACGGTAAAATCACGTTAACCTATATAATCTAAATTATATTTCGTAAACGTCAAAATAGTTCATTGCGTATGTAAAAAAAAAATATTTTTCCAAGCCATTGTTCTGGAGAAATGATTAAATGAGATTTTAGACGATCACGTGTGTATTCCAACTATTGTTTCTTAACATGTTAAACTAACTGCGAACGCGGTAACCATTTCTCTAAAATTACATCAACCGAAATCCATTAATTATTTTAATGGTGCCGCATGTCACTGTCTGTGTAAATTTATAATTCGTTTGGTACGTGACTCGCGCACCTTGCTAAGTTGCATGCACCACAGAGAAACCATTTGATACTAATTAATGACGCTCTTATATGCACATGAGCGAATTAAAAATATTTTAAACATCAGCCAGAGAGCAACAGGTTTATTTTAGTCACGCCTTAATTATATTGTTAAATACCCCACGCACTGAAATATTAAATCGTAATCCGAAAATCATCGCTGTGCACTTTAGTAATTCAGTTCATAGTATTCTGTTTATGCGTAAAGTCAATAATAATTAGGTAATACACAAGTGTGTTATTTATCAAATATTAAAAATATATTATTTCGTTTTTATAAAAAAAAATAAAATAACTAAAAATCATCCGGGTTCTGTAATTATTATTATTTTAGGAAGTACCTAATATATTATACTATAATAAGTATAAAATATTAAAATATAAAATATTTTAAATATAATATAGACTATGTATTTTTAAAATTTTTTTGCAAATAATAACAAAAATAAAAATAAAAAGTTTTCCATATGAAATATTTATGTCGACGCAACTGCCGTCACGTTGACCCCTCAGTTATTACCACGATACTTATCATTATTATTTTTGGTCATAATATAACTACTTTGATGTGATTTAAGTGGAAATTTCAGTCATGGTATTAGACTATGGGCTGGTCATACTTAACTTGTGGCCCGCCAAGGTTTTATGTTTTTATTAAGAAAAGCAATATTTTAAAATAAATATTATGTAATAAAGAAGCAAAACAATTGCGTTAGGATAATCTTTGGCACTTGGAAACAAAAAGTATTAATAAATTATTTGTTATTGTGTTATTATAATGCAAAGTAATTTGATGAACTTATTGAGTTAAAAAAATGATACAAATTTGGAAGTAATTTTTAAAGAAAATAGAAAACAACATAAGGAACACATCAAATTTTGGAATTTAGTGCCTGAAAAATAAAAGTACAATATTATTTCCGCTTACTGTGGACACAAGCATCTATATTTCATAATAGAACTTAAATTGCATGTTAAACATATTCGCATCAATATCAACTTTGTGAAACCAGAAACTTCATATTAACAAGTGAAGTGTGCACAGAATGCGTATACAAATTGAATTGGCTTACTGATTCAGACATGGAGATTTATAGAAAGCAGTAAACTGTAATAAGACTAATTTTTCTAAAATCAAAAAAAAATAAGTCTCAACATCAAAAATCCCACGAATACTACTATATCTATATCAGTATATCATAAATCATAAGATGTTAAACTCTACAAATGTGTTTTTAATTTTAATTTTTTATGAATCTCACCATACTCGTATTATGATATTATTTAAATTTTCGGTCCATGTAATATTTAAAAAATGTAATGCTATCATAATAAAAAATATGGTTGAGTATAATGCTGGACTGGGGAAAACATGGTTTATTTGGCCAAAATTGTGCAGATTTCGCATATACATATGCGTATAATATGTCTACGTGCAAAATACATACAAATGTGTTTCGGATTTTAATCGATTAAATGACCGTCGCGTCGCGGGTACAGCGTAAAAAGTAGTTTTCCATAATCTATCGAAGCATGTAGGAAAAAATGAAAAAAACTTGTGAAAATTGGATTAAAACATATATTGCACACACACATACAATTTGTTCAAAAACAATTTCGCATAGTTGACCGATGTGAATTTCGTGCGAGGATCAATATAGTCGTTAACGCGACCGACCATTGAAAATATATAATATGTACGGCCACGCGTTGCGTGTTCAAACATGAGGAAAATAATAAATATTATTATATTTACACTATCCGGCGGATGGTGTACATACACTAGTATACTACGTCCAACGGCGTCACGTTTTAAAAGTAGTGTTTTTTATTTCGTTCTTAAAATATAATACATATTATATTAAACTTGTTGTGGTTTTTATTTTTCGTTTTTCCATGACATACGTGGTATAGTAACCACTATCGTGGTCATTGCAGACACCATGTTCGGTATAGTAAAATCATAATTTCATCATAATATAAACTCGTGGATTGAATAACCCTCTCCCTCCTATATATCTATTATATTACGCATACGCAGCTACTTCATTTCCCGTGCCGCCGTCGTTGTCGGAGGAATATTTCGAAAGTGCAAATTCCTGGAATCATCTACCTATATACAGCTTAAAACCGTGCGATAAACTTTTCGGTAGACAAAGCGAAACACGGAACAATGTTTTAGGGTTATTTGTTGTAGATTGCCTGAAACAACACTATATAATATAATATATGGGTATACCGGTGAGTTCATCGGAACATAACGGTTTTTGATTACTTCCGGGCAAAAACGAAATGGACTTAATACCGAAATCCCGCGATTAAATTCCGTATGCCAACAGTAGGCACAGGAATTATAATAATAATAATCGTACACATGAAACGTACGAGTGTTGCCGTGGATGTATTAAATCCCTAGTAACGTGATCATTGTTGTAAAATGTACAAATTAAAAATAGGCATATATATTCAATAAAACGGTTTCAACGATGTAGTGCATGCACGAATGACGTATTGATTTAAATATCGGTTCGAGTATTACAATATTAATTATGTTTGATCAGTTTATTTTGCAGATCGTTTTAGAATTTTTATTTTATTTTATTTATTTATTTATTTGTTTATTTATTTTTAACAACACGGTTGACGGGAACAGTGCGCTGCTGTGGTATAAAAAAAAAAATATAACATGACGCTCGGCGCGTGTACGAAAAGTGTATTTATGAACCCGAAGTGTTTTAAAATAATTACGTTTAAACGACCGATAAGGAAAACGATGAAAAACAAAACTAATTATACAGTTTTCACCATTGATTTGAGTGCTGCGATAATGATGAGCGTAGAGTACTTGAGTCGATAAGACTATAAATATTGCACGTAGATGGGAAATATTACCCAAGAAACACGATATATACATTTCATAGTATATTGTGCTTGTTTGTATTATTGTTGCACTCGCAAGTTGAAAACTTTTAGAAGTACACGGAATAAAGCCCGCGGTCGAAAACGCGATTTAATATCGAACAAATCTTTTCGTCGTACACAATGTAATAACACATGGATACTTGGTCGCCTTATTCACGTAATACGGATTCGTGACGAAAACTTTTTACGCACATGAGTTCCGATCAGATGATACAATGCGGAGGGTGAGAATGTTCCGTTCGTTTCCTCGTACTCTAATAATATACTAGGTACTGATCTCATCACTATTGCATTAATCTCAATTATTTTCATATTCCTGGAAATTCATCAAGCCGGCTTAAGAGCCGCTAGTTTTGAGATTTGGCCCAGTAAATCAAACAGATGAGGAAAACAAAATTCTAATTAGCTACATAGATCTAATCATGTAATCAATTCCGTCTGAGTGTTACTGCTAGGTGATTTCTCTCCTCTTGTCTTCGTGTTCTTAATACTGTATTTTATGTACATATGCCTATTGTAAATACTCTCACAGATTGTACATTTCTAATAAATGATAAACACATGTGTCATAAACACATCGTGTACACTCTAGCGACCCTCATTATACTGTAATAAAAATCTCTACCACGGTGAGGTGGATAAAGAAGAGAGCTGTGGCGTATACGAATATTATTGTCAGAATACACACGCATACACGCACGCACATAAACGTATCCAGACTTGCATGTATACGAATAACGAGGAGACGATCTGAAAACAAAAACAAAAAAAAAAAAAAACAGCGCGTGGAAGGACATCTCGATTTGGAGGGCGAGGAGGAGTATAGAAAATAATGCTGAAGAGTTGCTGAAAGAAGCTTCGTTTGTACGTAAATATAATATATACAATACGAGTGTCCGACCCATTTTTTACGTTCTCACGTATAAAAGTTACACGTACATATATATATATATATATGTATGTATAGAGTTCGCAGTCGAATTCCGGTCAAGTGGAGCTCCAGCTTGCGTACATAAATTATAATACGGTATAATAATAATGATAATAATACTGATGGTAATGCACTCGTTCGCTTGTCTCTGGCCAAGTCGTTGAATAAATTATTACCACGTGGCCAGGGTCGTGTCTTTAAATATGTACCCGTTGTAATACACGTATATAGGTACGCACTACGCACGTACACTGTATTTATTTTATATGTGTACTACTCTGCACGTAAACGCGTATTATATATCAACGCCGACCTGCCGTACTTTAATACTACACACACACATATATATAGGCGTCATATACCTACGTGCTACGTGGATCCAATTTATTTTTTCACCTTAACAAGTACATCACGCACTGCGGTGTAGTGTAATTATGAGTTGAATTTTTATTTTGGTTTTTTTCTTGTATTCTATTGTCTTTGACAGCCAAACATTTAACATGTTTACACGTCTTGCAGAATCAACAAGCAAAAATATTGACGTACGAGCACCTCAGATATTTACAGGTCGAAAAATACAAAGTACTCGCGTTAAAATCCTATCTGTACCAAACGCGACAATCACCGACATAGTCTATCAGGTATATAGACTGAACTCAAACGCACGTCAAACCTCGTTTATCGAATTATCTGTGCTTCAAAACTTGCCGTTTACTGGCTAATACGAACCACCGAGGTCTCCGGCACGTATTATCGAACATAGACGAATCTACCTAAAATATATTTTTCTTTGGGCGTACATTTATATTTTACTGTTTGGGCGAGTACTTATTTCAACAATAATTTATATATTCAGCGAATATAGGTGTATTAACGATGGTAAATTATGTCGCGTACAATATACATAATAAATAATTAATAATAATGTAATCTATGTTGTCCATCTCGGTACTTCTCGGTACATCTCGGATCTATCTCTTACTTCAGCTGTTAGCAATGATAATGGACTGAAAATATATTTGAACCATTATTTGAGTATCAAATTCATTAGGTTTGTTACGCTGACATAAATAATTTCACTTGCCCAAACAACCGCTGATCGCGTATTATCTGGTTCGATCATTTTACTCTTATGACCACCCATGTAGTTACCTGATCTCCGCGTGATAGGCAACGGGACAATGGAAAATATGAAACATTGACCATTTTTTCTCTCGTGGCAACGTTGAGAAGAAAAACGCATTTTTCGCTGTATGTATTTATATACGATTCGTAGTTTTTACCGGGAAACAAATGGATACCCTTGCGCTGAATAAACACTAAAAAGACCTCCCGTGGGATTTCACCACACCATGAGTAAAAAGTATAGCGGTCTAAGGGAACTCGTCATAAATACGTATTTTTCCATGACGAGAAAATACGTGTACCGTTTAAATTTCGTACCGCAGTAAAGTTGTAATAATTTGTAGGTAGATTACTTTACATTATAAAGACGCTTTACGTTCATTAATCACCACAGATGTTGAAACAAAACCTACTTCCGTTGAGAGGTATTTTATATTTACTGTATACGAACAGCACGCGGCGTCTCATGACTCATGAACACGACTTGAATTTGACTATTTATTTTCGGGGTGTGGAGGGACAATTATGACACTGTGAATACTTTCACGTTTGCTCCGATTTTTTATAATATTTGTTTTTGTACTTTCCTATTGTCCGTCCCGCGTATCGATGGATTAGAAAACAATAAGTGTTTTCAATCTTCATGAACCATGAAAAAGATGGTTTATTTTTTTATGTATTTATGATATTTTGTATTTCCGTTTTAATTTCAAATTCACCATGAATTCTTATTTTGAACGGATCCAATGGATCATATGAATATAATATTATGTTGCTTAAAATAAATGTTGTTAGTTCTCAGTTTCTCACACCGTTTTCTTATTAATTATTTATTAAAACGAAAATACATCATGACGCGTTCAAAAATATTATTCAGTGTGCTCTTTTTCGCAACAACGTAGAATATTTAAGTAGCAAAATAATCTTTGTATATAAAGCTGCAGCAATTTTTAATTCATTATGCCAACATTGTGCATTTTTTTTTTTATTGCTTTTATTATTGTGCATTAAATATCCTCGCTTTGAAAGATCTGTTCAATAATATTTTAATCGATATAATGTTGCTGGGACTGATTTATCACGACTGTATTCGCTAAGCAAATTTAAAAATTGATCTCCATTGGAAAAAAAAATAACTAATCTTAAACTCATTTTGCTGACCTACTAAATGTCAAATAAATAAAGTGCATGCAAGAAATTAAATTAAATTGCTTTTTAGCAATTTATGTATAGTCAGTTGAACTATTTTTAAGCGACTCGGTGCTATAAATTTTTTTAAAACACATAAAAAATAAATCGACCATTCTGTAGGGTTTATCTTACAAAAAAAACACTCCGGGATGAATTTAACCGTCCAAAGTCCAGCCGGTGAAATCTGTCATTTTTCCTATTCATATATGCTCATATAATATAGACTTATGATTGTAGTTGGTCATTTGTGATATGATCGTTTGTCATTTTTAACATAACATAATGCTGTACCTAAGTAAAACGTGGCCGCTCAAATGATAACTGAAAGTACTCTCGTACTATAATGTGAATTTATTACGATTTTACCGCTAAACACCAGTAAACAAACGAACTCAAATGAATTCCATCCATGGGGTTTTATTAGAAAATACTACACGCGTGACCATTCTTAATGTACAGTGCATACATTTATTTACAAATTCCTGTTAAAATTTTACCGAATATGTTACATAAATGAATTGTTTAAATCTATTTCTATATATAGAGACTTATAAAAAATGTGTATCGCATGAATTTTATCTCGAAAACTATAAATACAATCCTAACCTACTGAGCTTCTGAAATTAAGTTGTGTAGTTTATTACGTAAATAAAATAATATACAGAAATCATAGAGCCTGGCCACATTAGAAGTAATAATTGAAATATTCATCATTATTGTTGAATAAAATCAGTAAGTCTTAAAAACCTGATTTTAGAATAACATTGTCATGTAATTTATAAATGATTAATGTCAATTTTTTGGGTTCAAATAAGAAAAAAATTTGTATAGAAAAATTTAAATCCAATTGTATTATTGATTCGGGTGTTGAATATAAAAGCCAATTGGTATTCTATCTATAGGCTATAATGACAAATGACAATGTGACAGTGTATATACAATGTATAAAACTGTTAATATTAAACTGTTTTATAGAATACATATTTCTTTAAATCAAATCGCTTTATTGATTATATAATTTTTATAGATTATCTCATCTTTTTAAATCCACTGGGTATATTTATCACTGTAAAATAACTGGGAGAAATGAAGTATTTTGGCGTAATTAGGGTTCACAAGGGTTTTCAAACACGAGATCCAACCGCAATTACTCAGAATATTGTTGATAAGAAATATTTACACACACTGCAGTAATAACTATCCGAAGGAGATGAAGATTTTATGACACGCATTTATGCGGATAAATGGTCGTCACTCAGTGTGCAGAGGGCTATAAAAGCCAAACTTCGCAGCTCCAGACTTGGAGACTATATTAACTGGGAGAACAATGAAATCTAAATTAATATTTTTGCAAGGGAGTTTGATTTAAAACACAACATATTATTATACAGTATTTCAAGTGTTCGGAAACCCGAATAATATTAGATTATCGTACGTATCTAACACATTTTTGAAAATGTTATAATACGACTGTAATTATAGAAAAATACTCACACAGATTTTTCAATAATTCAGTAATTTATTTTCTACGTACGTCAGCATTTACATCATCTTATGGCTCATTAACGATGTACATCATATAAATACTATACATTGTTGTAAGTATTATAAGATAAAAATTAGTTTCGGATAAAAGGTCAAACTAGAAAACAATTTATGTCTTTCAATTTTAAAAATTACGTCACTGAAGGCTCCAAATAAAATAACATTAGTTGCTATGATTAGTCCAATTTTAATTATAATGTATGTGCATGTTAAATAATTTCTTATATAGCTTATAAGACATAGAATTGACCTACAAATAAAAGAAAAAATAATTTAATAATTCATCATACAATTTCGTATAATTGTATACTTGAATAATGTATTAAACTAATATTGATCAAGACTTGAATAAAAGTAATCGACTATCAATTATGTTTTACGCAAATAATCATACAAAAACGATTTAGAAATAATTTAAGATATTTACTGGCCATTTTTTTCTTATTAGAAGATTTTACTCGATAAATTTTCTTTTTAAGAATGTCTAAAGTTTAATAAATTGTATTTCCTGATTGTATTTTTAACGAATAGTAATGATAATGAGTTATATGTTTACTATCTATTCAGTTTGCTCTTTGTTAAATGTTTGCAGATAAAACACTCAGTTAATTTTGTCATTAAATTTTAGTTTTTGAGCAAACTTTGTATACATTTTGTCACGTAATCATGCGATAAATCTGAGCAACAGTTATGTATTCTGCAAGATACTAAGTTCACATTTATAGTATAGGATCGTTTTTCGTAAATCTATGATTTACCCAAACTTAATATAATACGTGATTCAACTGAAATTTAAAGGCAATGGGATGTATACCTTATCCTGCGATACTCGGTTAAATATCCAATACATTCCACCGATACCGATCAGGAGGTCAAATGCCTAGTCACTGTGGCGTTCTGAATTGGTTTTGAATACGCCTAGACTTAGTTTGGTTGTAATTTAGTGCTACTTATTTTACAGTTGTTAATATTAATTGTTTTAAAACGTACTATATAATCTTAAAAGTTCCAAAATATACAATAATGAGTACAAAACAATAAAATATGTGTCCTTAAGACATATTACAATGAGGGCATATCTTTATAAATTAAATGAGGTTAATACCAAAATATGTGTTGTGTAACATTGTTTATAATTGGTATTCATCCCATCACTACGTATAGTGCATAAGACATCAAGGTGGAAGAAATTGAGAACCACTGTGGAACGATAACTCCGGGGAGAGGAATAGATTCCACCTCGTATTAGAGATACAGTGAACAGTAAGGGCTTAAATTGTAAAGAGTCATAGAATTAACGTATTAATTTAATTTTTATTTAATACCCTACTGATGAAAAGTTAGATTTTTCGAAATTTAGCCAGGTGTGTTAGCACCACAAGCGAAAGTTCCTACATCTCTGATTCTACCCAGTAAAGTTTTGCGAGATCTACTACATAGGGTGAATTACATAAAGACTAGTCTGTAAATTTGTTACCGGTCCTGTATCTTAATCATTTTGTAGAGTTTTAATGACTCTGTAAAGTGTAAAATTTAAGTATGTTGTATAAAATAGTTTGTAAATTAATGTAAACCATGGTTACCATCTTACCAAATAAATTACACTACATTTATTACTGATAAAAATTAAATTTTTCGTTAAAATTCTGTACCTTTATATTCAGAGAACGAATAGATTTGGACAATCATGGAAACATAGTGATCTTGCTGTCTCGGTATTACATGTAGTACATCGGTTATAAAATATTCATCACTTGACGAATCAGTAGAATCATTCGGATTATACGCCATCGTCATGATTGAAATATTATGTAGTTTAATTATTTTAAATGATATTGTAAATTTGTAAGAATTGTAATAAGAAATATAAAGCTGTATAACGTACAAGTATATGATACTGTATAGTAAGTAAGTTGAAGTTGATACTTGTAATATTTGGTAATAAATGTTATTTTTTTATCGTAAAATGTATCATAGATTAGTCCGCATCTGAAATTGTTACAGAACCGAAATCTGATATATAGTTTATACAGGTCCAGTAGGCGATATAACTTAGTATTTACAGAGCCGATAACGTTATCGGATAAGTGCAGCACTCAATTTTATTTAAGGACCCGTTAACGCACTGACGGTTCAGATAGTGTTTGAAAATTGTACGAAATTTAAATTTGTGAAATATTTCAGTATTTTATAAATCTAATATGCACTCGATAAACGTTGATAGTGTTGGTGCACTAATGATATTATTACGATTTACGATAAATCACTAAATATTAAACTTGTATATTACACTATTTACCATAATATAAATAATTTTATAATTACTAACCGTATACTATTTCTTGTTATAAATGTATATCCAAATTTTAAAGTTTAGTTTAAGATTACGAAATTCAAGTAATAACCGTCAATAATGATGTAATAATTGTTAAATTTATATTTAGTCACAAAAATTAAATAATAAAACCATGTTGACGAGACGACGATAAGCGATTTCCTGGGGGAAAAAAAATCAAATTTTGCTATTATTTTTTACAAATCCGGAGGCAACCAATGGCCTATGCCATACAGTCTATACTAAATACGCAATAGTAACAATATATCGTGTATTTAAATTTATATTTTGTAACTTTGGTTTTATTTAGTTAAGTGCATTAGTATAAACAAAAGTATCTAGTACCTATAAGTAGACATAAAGTATAGTCTGTTTTATTACTCACAGTGCTATATTTTTCATGAAATGGTTAAAAAATATATATAATATGTATTTCAAATAATTTCGCGGCACCTAACCTCTGCTATACGGCGTATTGTGCGACGCGTGCGCCAGGGGAACGCTGGCGTCCACTTACCTTGCGTGATGCTGCCAATCAGTGTGAACGGAACGCACACGACGATTACGAGCAGATCGGCCACGGCCAGGTTGACGATGAATATGTTGGTGGGCGACGATTGCATCCTCACGTTCTTGTACACCACCAGCACCACGGACGTGTTGCCCACGAAGCCCACCAGGAACACGGCCGTGTACGCGATGCAAAACAGCACGGTCACCTCGGCCGAATACTTCATCTGGTACTCTTGCCACGGCCAGCCGTCCAACCCGTAGTCCCCCAGCACATTGCTCCGGTTTCGGCCATCGTCTGCGTCCCTGCACACACACACGCACGCACGCACACCGTTAGTTTTCAGCTGTTTGTGTCATTGCCACGTTCACACATTATTATACTAGCTGAGTTACCCGGCTTCGCACGGAACAGTCTTGGTCGGACAGGGGCGGATCTGAAGCCTGGTCAAGTGGGGGGGGGGAGACGAATAGAAATATTTATGAGTGATATATAGAGTACAATGAATATTTGATGGTCAATTTAACCAATATATTCAAATATAAAGTATTTTCTACTTTTGATTTTTTTTTGGCAAACTCTGCGAATCCTTGTCACTACGAAAATAATCACTAATCCGTTTCATATTTTTACTCGTAATGCTCGAAGAATTCAACAACTAAACAAATTAAAGTGAAACCGAAAATTGAAATCTTCACAAAAATCACCAAACAGTATTTTTTGTAAAACTATCAACTACAGAAGATACCAATTAAATTATACATTTACACGACGTCGTGGTTTTGCCGTTTCAGATTTAGATATATCTTAATGTAATATTAAAATGTTAAAAAAAACTTAAGCTATTACAACTTATAAGTGATAATCACGGTACACGGAATATTTCATTGTGTGATAAGCTAGGTATTGATAACACAAATCCACGTTAGGTTAACGATGTATATAGGTATTAAATAAATCTAAAAATACGGTTTCCAAATATTCCTATACCTCGGCTTATCTGTATATTATGAAATCAATGGTTATAGCTCGGTTGCTCGGTCACAACCTCGGTCGTATATAGAACCATGATTACAACTATTATATTTTATTATCATGATTCATGAAACATCCTACTTATATAAATATATTATACATAAGTTATAGGTATTTATAAAATTATTATACATACCTATATAAAAAATATTAAATAAATCTGTATAAAAAAAACCCAAGGGGGGCGATCGCCCTGAAAAATAATAAAATATTGTTAAATAAATAGTGGTTTTGTAGCTGTTTTCTATTTTGGTTGAAGTTACTTTTGGTCAGCTTTTAAATTACTTTCACATGATGTGTAATGAAATTTATTTACTTTTACCTCAAAAAAGCAATACAACTTCGATGTTACTTTTGTCTAGTAAAATGTTCATAGTGTGAATTCTAATTAAAACAAATTAAAATATTTTCGATGATTCTGGAAAATATGAAATTTAAAAAACCGATTTCTATCGCCTAAATTAAACTATATAAATAAATCTTGAGTGTTATGATTCTGCTAGCAATTTTGAAACGAATAATGGTGAATAAAAATACGATACCATAGCTTAATACAGTACTGCAGTACCTATATCGAATATTGGATACTCAAATAGACACATATGTTTTGGTATAGATTTTAAATACCATCAAAATTATTAATTAGTTTAATTAAACCAAAATGTAAACAAAATATGATGTGTGGTAACATTACTACGACTTTCTGAATTCTGAACTTTCGGAACTCTGCGATATATGCCTCGGTCATTTCAAGTAATGCCTTATATATAAAAATTATTTTAGGTCAACTGCTTGGTAACTGGTCACACGTTTGACCTACAGTGTAGGTCCTAAACCTAGATATATTAAATTCAGGTGATCTAAAAATTGTTCGCAAACCCGTATTAAGGTCATTCCTGAATTGCGCGCACTGTTAAAGTTTTGGATAAACATTGCATAAATTCAATACCGTATACCATACGTAACATGCATTGTACAGTGCACAGATTCAAGGGTAAGTTAAAAAGGTTACTCTTTAAATCCTTATTAAGTGGTTAAAAGAAAAACTCAAGGGCGTTGAAAAGTTTCTCTTAATATTTCTTTAATTAATTTTACTTAGTTCTGGCTAGATTGTTTATGCTCCGATTCTCGCTTTAGTTTGTTGATGTTTAAAGTGCATACCCACTCAATGATTTAAGAAAGTGTAATATTTACCTACTTTTAATAATTTCCTATGGTATTAAATGTTAATTTAAGAACACGAAATACTCACATTTACACAGAGTTGAATTCAATTAAATTTTTTTTTCGAACTATGTTAAAACTTTTGCAGAACATAATCTTATAGAGCGTAAAAACTGTTATCTCGCATAATTAAAAACAAAAAAGAAGCTTATATCTTATAATTCAGATGTCTTATAAAGAACGCCGTTCCATAGTTATTTATACGTTTCCAATATAAAACTACATTTATACACCTACTTGGAAAAAGTACAGAGAGAAAGTAAATATTGTATAAGACTGAAAAAGTGGTAGAGTTTATTCTCCCTGACGTACACTCAATTTTATCAAAGTTATCTAAACGTATTATTTTCTATTTATTTATTAGAAAACTTTAAAAAATAAAAATCCATAATACATTTTTAAATGTAAACAGGTAATAGATAATAATACACATTGAATACTTGGCGATACAAAAAAATAATACCCGTAGATTATATCACACAATATGGGGTAGAGCAGTGATAAAAATAAAGAAACATTTACTGTACTATCTTAGCGTATAATTTCATTGTATATTTTTATATTATATCAGCATTTTACGAACATTTTAAAAACAAGTTTCAAAATGACAGTGCTAATATAAAAATATATTACACATTATTATTATATTATATCCAAGTTAGACGCGCAGAAACCTATCTGAAAATCAACGTTACCCTGACCTAGATTTTCATGTTCGAAGTTATGTCAAGACATAAAAGATATGATATTTATCTAATAAGCGACTGTGGACGTTTGTGAATTATTTTGAATCGGTGAGACTGTTCTTCATAGTTAAATTAAAGATCAAACAGAATTAGCTTTTAGATGGGTTTTGCAAAGGTTTGCATTCAAAATGAAATGAAATGATGCGCTCAATACAATAAACTATAATACTTGGTGATAAATTTAATTAACGAACTTAGAAAGTTTAAACTTTATATTTTCATATACTTATTTGTATAATACATTTTTAAATTATAATAATTATAATACTATCACAATGTACAAAACTAATACTTTCAGCACTTTAAAATTTAAATATTTCAAAAATATTTTTTTTTTTAAAATATATGAATAATCTAGAAATTTGTACACAAGTATACAAATACATGAAGTCATTAATTATGAACATAGATAACTTTCCATAGTTATATGTTATATCCAATAAACGTATAAGAATGTGATAGAATCAGGACTTAAAATGTTATCGATTAATAAAAGAATAACTGTGGGTCTAGTATATGAAAAGAAAAATCTCCAACACTTGAGTGTTTTGGAGTTTATGACCCGGAAACAATTTCCAGGATATTTAAAGCCAACGGTCGTTAAATGGTAATTAGTCCTAGAGGGAACGTAATAATTCGTCTCAATTAAGAGGTAATTTGTAAATGTTTTTCATTTTTCATTATTTCAAGCTTGAAAAATTCAAAACAATTGATTTTAATGAAAAGAGCGTTTTTGGAGAAAAAAATAGTAACTAGTTCTTGACCTATTTGTTATTTTAATGGTTAAATGAAAATAATACGGTCTCTATCCTTTTAAAAAGTCTATTATTCGTTCTATTATGGATTTTTATTAATTTTTATAAAGTTAAACGATACGAGTACCTATTATAAAGAACTTAAAAAGTATATTTGAGGATATTATATTATAATGTTATCTTGGTTTCTGTTAAGGATAATTAATATTAAAGCACCTTGCTATAGTGTTTTAGTATTAATCAATATTATCTATTATCTAAAAAAAACTCAAATGGTTTAAAATAACCGTGAATGCATGACTAGAAATATTAAATTCTACTATTGAAATTTATTATGTAATACTTACGTATATTTTTTCAGTTATAATACGCGTAGTGGCCTTAGTCAGACAATTGTTTTAAATATTGAAGTTAGTTATTAAATAATCTCATATAATACTTCGAGAGATATGTTCTCAGTGTGTACGTTGCACAGTAAGTATTATAGTTATCTAATATTTGGTAATGGAAGAACCTTAATTATTGGTTCCTAGTGTGGTTATTATAACACGATATTACAGAAAAGTATGAAAAAATTCATTACGTTAAATCACTTTCATCAACTTCCTAGTAAGTGATTTCAATTCATTGTTATAAAATTACTATTAAGTGCCCAATATACAATTACTCTGCTGATTAAATACAACATGTGTCACTGGTTAAAATAAAAACTAATAGTAATTTGAACTGAATTCGGATATATAGTTTTTATTAAATTTTATTTTAATTTTGTTATCTAAGTATAAGAGTCTTTAATATACGTTTTAAGCCGATGACATTTTCCAACAGAATTTAGTTGATTTAAAAAGTAAGTTTTTTTACTTGGTGCATTTTACACGGGATAGCAATTAAAGTGATGAGTAAAAATAATCACTGCAAGTTAGCATACATTACTTTCGACAATTTACAGAAGTACCTAAATTAATTGAAACATTCCGTAATAGTATTACGAGTATTTGCTATGAATACTTTGAGCAATTGTCTTTGAAGTAAATGTTGAAGGAGTTAAAAGTGGCTTTTCATTAGTCATAAGAAATCCCTACATTTACACACACATGCACCCATAAACATATTATCTACATAATATACGGAATATCATTATATATTTGTAGAAACATGTGATTTATCGAATTATGTATCTATTTCAAACATGTAGTATTAAAACTTTGTTCAATAAATTGTGACAAGGATCAATAAACATGACTGTTTAACTCAATACATATTTTATGGGAATTCCAGGATAAATATTTGATATTAGTGCGAATGCTATAATATACATATTATATGTATTTGTAATTTAACTAGAGAATAGTTAGATTTTTATCGAGAATCAATGTTTTTTATTCCATGCCCATGATTTTTGTAATTGGCTTCGTTTAAGAAGAAATTATTAGCATCGCCGAATCCACGTTATGTGTAAAAAATTAAAAGTTTATTTTATAATTTATATAAATAAAAAAAAGACATTCAATAAAAATATTATTGAAGTTTCAGTTTAAATCATGTTCCATTTATATCATATCTATGTATGATGAAATTTGAATTATAAAAAAGATATTTATAAAAATAATAAGTGCCTACAGTAAAGTAATTATAATTACCTTCCAACAGTGAAAACAATTTTAACTGTGATTAGAGTTTACTATTTTAATTATATACTTTTATATAATCATTCTCCATATTTCAATTTCAATAACTTTTCCTTTTGACAAAAATATTCGGTATTAATTATAATGATTGCATGCTAAAAATGTAAATATTATGTTAAACCACCGAGAGCGATTCTACAGTTACAAAGAAATTGCATAAAGAATAGAAATTTAAATATTTAAAACAATATTCTTTTTTAATGCTTTGCAGAATTTTATAGAAATAATCCACAAGTAATATATAAATAAAATATTAAAAAGTTAAGAAGAAAATGCAACAAAGAATTATTATAAAAGTACTTCTACAGACTATTTAATGATTTTGTTTTGTTGTTTTTTTTTTCGTAATTACATTATAATATTTAGTACAATATTTTATTGATAATTTTTTTTATTTTTTTAAAAACGCAAATATATTTTTAAAAAATTAGAATTATTCTATCTAGGGACGGGGAAAAAATGGTTGGTTTGAGAATTAATAATAGTTATTATTATGCAATTATTTTGGATCTCAAATTGTTTTTAAAAAGTTCAAAGGTATGTAAGTTCAAAGGTAGGTATATTCAGCTCTTATTTTAAAGTTATGTAAATAAAATTTAAATAAAAAATTTAAATATTTCATTTTTTTGCACAAGTGAAAATAACGTAGGTATTATTGGTAGATAATAAAATAAAAATAGTTAATTCTTATACGGATTATGCTTATCGTGTTCTACAAAATATTAAATATAAACCATTTTTCAATACAACATTTATTTATTTAAAATAATAATGTTTTTTATGGTGAAAAATTGACATATTTACTAAAAATAATTTAAAAAGCAAACGGCTATACTTAAAGCTGTGGAGTAGGTATCATATTTTTATGAACATTAAAGAGTATTATATACATACGGAAGTGTTTTTACTGCCACATAAAGTAGCCGGATAATATATAGACCACTCATGTTTTAATAAAAAAAACCCCAGTTCTGAAAGCAAAACAAACGATTCTATAAAATTCTATAAAAACTCTATAGAGTAACTCTATTCGTAACTCTACGTATACGTAGAGTCGTAGAAAGTAAAGTATACATACACTTCAAATTATATCAATAATATTAAAATATAGGTAAGAAACAAAACAAAAGTTCTTGCCTGCAGTTATTAATGTGTAACTATTCCCGACCGTTTTCGATTTAAAAAAAATATTAATGTTAGGTATGAAAACCCTATATTTCTATTGATCTTTTTTTCGCTCATACATTTAATAAATAGGTTTTTCAGTGTAGTTATTGCGTTTTATTTCAACTGTTACATTTTAGTTATAGTAAAAATATTTGTTTATAATAATTTAAAAATTCTGATTATTATATACTTATCAAAAAGTTTATTTTGTTGTTTCAAACCGCAGATATATATAATATAGTATCACAAGACGAACATAGTTTATAATTATTATGATAAATATTTTAAAAGTTTATAAGAATTTATAATTCTTTATAATTTAAGGGATTCAAAATAGTTATTTCTATAGGCTGCACCAGGAGTGGGAGGTTTGTCCAATGTAAATTAATTTAGTTAGTAAAAGTAAGAAAATCGAAAGGCCTTGAAAAACAAACCTTTGTTAAAATATTTTTTGTAAACGTGTCTTTATAGCACTTATTATTTTTTACATTTTGTATCCATAATTTTTCAAGAAATTTTAATCACATATCACAAAATTTATATAAATCAAACATCAACATATTGCAATACAAATTATATTCATGATATCTCCCTCAATAGGTATAGAAATTTACCTTTGTTTGCAGTCGAGTGAAAATACATTCCACAAATTTATAAGGGTAATAAGAATATGTATTATATAGAAATCGTTTTAATGGATTGGTTCGATGATAAGTGTTTTGGTGAGCATACATAATATATTACATACGAGTCTTGTACCTATTGTAGTATTGTATAAAATTCGATGCCCTCGTATGTTGTGCAAATAATTCATGTTCTTGATTTGACTCGTCGAATAGAAGAAAATATTATATATTATTATGTTTGCAAACGTTGCATTTCAGATAAGTCCACGAAATTTCATATTTTTATCGAGTAGGTATCAATCACGCTTATACGGATGGACAGGCGCGGAAAGGACACGACAATCGAAATAAATCCAACCCAAAAGTAATTTTTCCTTAGGTGCTATATTATTATCATTATTATTATTAGTATTTCCTGAGATTTTCACATGTTAATTATTATTTATTAAGACAATATATTTATAAATACGTGGAAAAAAAAATAATAACAAATTTGTCTGTATATACACACATATATGTATACGCCTGCGCGGGTACGCGTAAATCATTTATATAATGTTTTAATGGGTTTTTCACAAGCTTTTGTCACAATGCTCGGCCGAGACAGTATAATATCCGCCACGAAAAAAAAATAAACTTAGGCGTTTAGGCGAGCTTTTAGGATAAAAAAAAAATATAAATAAATGACACAAAGGAATTATCTTTTTTTCTTTTAAAGGAATTCAATAGGCAGCTAGCTCATTTTTTCCATTTAGCTTACATGAAAATAAATAATTACAAAGAATTTCAAAAATATGATCATCGTCAGCTCAAATTTACGCATGGGTTTGCGTGTGGTAGAAACAGTACAAAACAATTATTTTTATTTTTTTTTATCTCAGCAATCCCGTGGACGTACAACGATTTTCATTGTACACAATCAAATTGGTTTCATAAAATTTAATTTTTTTTTTTAACTAAATCAATGAACAGAAAAAACAAAATATATATATATACTCTCATTATTAAAAACAAAAAAAATCCGTTAAGCCAAACGTTGCTGACTGTATTTTTAAAAGTCTGGATTTCACTAAAAAATCGAGAAGGGTTTTTTCTTTCGCAATTCGGTTAATGCAGGCGGGATATAATAGATGGTGAAAAAACTGTCGTCAACGATTCCTATAATATGTCGTGGAATTGTTTTGCTTCGCTCGCTCTAGTGCGGCTTTATAACTGGGCAGTGACATGATAATATTTTTAATTTAAACCCGCACCTCTACGTGTTTCGCTTACATGGGTTACCCAAGAACGACAAAGTTGAAATTTGTCTTGGTTTTTTCACAACTTTTTTCGATTTCAAAAATTATACATTTGATTCTCGTATGATGCGCGTTTATAACTCAAATCCACATAAATGAACCCCAATTGTTTTATAACAAAAAGGAAAGAAATTTTAAATATTAAACACACTCGATATTGTACAAAATTACAAATATTAAGTTACTGTACAGAGCTCTGATAATCAGAATCTGATAAAATAGTTTCGATTTAATAACAATATTTAGTTATACATATTATATACAAATGTACAACGGCGACAATAGGGTATTTTCAAATGAACAGAGTAATATTATATTTTATATCTAAATTCAACAACCTTCAAAAAAGTATATTCAAGATAGGAAATCGGACAAGGGGAAGTACTTATTTTCATCAAAAAACTTATCAAAACATGAGAAGTTACAACAGCCTTAAGGTTGTGGATGTATATATCATATCGATGATAATATATCATCGAATTTGATTAATTATAATATTTCATTTCGTATTTTCAATAGGTCTCGGAAAATAAGTTTATATCGCCATAGCTGCTACATAATATTAATGCTTTAAGAGTTATTCTTATTGTTTTCCATAGAGAATTACCGGAAAATCACGATGAATATCTCCCTTCAAATACTGCTCATTTATTGCTACTGTACACTCTCTTAAAAAATGATTTCGTTGTGGAAAAAATATACAGTACGTAAGAAAACAAAGTAAACAATAAAGGATTTTGTTTGTTATCCTCGGAGTGGTCAAAATGGGAAAAATTTAAACAATCCTGAAAATGGCCACCAGAGTATTTTTAGTGGTATTTTTTTAATTTGACCGCTAGTTATATTGCCTTTTTGAAATGTTATATACATATTATATATTTTATAGTATCATATGAATAATTTTTTTTTTTACTGAAGTATGTATAGTTAATGTAACCAATAATAACATGGTATATTAGTAAGAGCGTATAAACAAGAACAAAAAACATAATTTGAAATTTTAACACTTAATGCCAGTAAAGATTAGAAAATATGTAACTAAGTGGATTAGAATAATGATTCTCGAGTCTATAGCCTAAAAAATATATTCAAATAATTAAATTAAAAATATCAACATAAAATATGCATCATCATCAAATTTATAGTATCAAAAGTAACGTTATCAATATTATATACATTTTAGTTTATTAATATTACTATGGAATATAGAAGATCATGAAGATGTACAATGGAAACAGCTACTTAGTATAAATAAAACACAGGTACACATCATGAAATTGTGCAGCATTATTAAAATCAAAATCAGTTACAAAGGTGGTTTTCTATAAATTTTAAGTCTTATAAATAATAGTCAGCCTACAGTAGTATCACATTTAAAAAGTAGATTATATGTAGTATTTATTTAGTGTAAAAATATTTCCTAGTGATTTCACGATATTTTAATTTACCTATGAGATACTCAAAGTTTGAAAATCAAACAGCTGCAGTATAACAATAATGTATTATTGTTTTAAATAGAAATTCGATTTAATTAAGTATGGTTATGTTTTAAAAAAAAAAAATCGACGCGATTTCAAGTTAATAAAAATTTCTATGAGCTTTTAAACTTTAAAATGCAGTTTTTAAATGTTGTAAAAACTGATCATCGCATAGGGGACGTGTTCGTATATTGTAATTCCGTACTTTGCATTTCGGTTACAACATGACGCAGTGGATATTGGCGGTGGAGTAAACGAAAAAGCAAAGCAAATAGAACAAGTTGATTTTCGCAGTAATGACTATGGTTATATTAAAAAGTGACCCACAAAGAAAATGTCCTTTCTGTCTGGCGCAGACATGAAAATCTTTTCGAAAATATAGGTTATACAAACTGTTCAACTCGTGCTTAACTTAAGTCGCAAACTCGTTCCAAATAATTTATTGACGTTTTCCTACTTGGGATATACGCCGAATGAAATTCACCACAAAACTGTCAACTTTCATTTACCGTTATACTACCTATAGGTACATGTTATATTATAATATACACCTATATACCACTAGATCTTTCTGATGGTTAAAAATTGTTCCGATGAAATTCAAGTTTTAAATCGATAAACACCATTCAACATCAACGTTGTCAGTGTTAAGTTTCATTTTGAAAATGTTTAATTTTACATCCAATATTGATTTCTAAAAGATATATATTGTGATCAAAATAATAAATTATAAATTAAATACAAATAATATATTAAATATAAGCATTGATTCATACACTTGAACTCAAATCGTCGGTTCCCTCAGAATTATTAAATTTAGAAGGACATAAATTTGTTCAGAGTGTTCAGACGAAGGAAAATTTAATTCGGATAAAATATTGAAGTACACTGAAATATAGTGGATTCGTATAAGTATGTGAATTAGGTACAGGAAAAAGTGAAATATCCATGAAAAGCTATAAGAATGTAATAATGTACATTTAATTAAATGTAAACGTATGCAAAAGAATTTAGCAGTCTTCATTTTTGAATTTGTTTTGATTTCGATGTATCATTGTTTAAATGTTATCCCAGTTCGTATGCATTAATATAATAATACAAGTTTTCACTTTAATAGTTTTATAGTATTTCAAAACTTTATTTTCGCTTAATTATATTTTCATTATTCATATAGTAGAAGCGTAAACTGTGTCAAATTCCAAACAAATATATTTTAAGATAAATACAGGAAAGTCAGGAATTCTATGTACACATGCATATTATTATATAAATATTATACACCTACTCAGAAAAGTTAATTTCAAGTCTTACTTTCTGCTTAAAATCAGACAACGTTAATAATACATTTCATAAATGAACATTAAATAATATAGGCCCCGGTGAGTACAGCGTTCTCTATTTTTAATCTATTTAAACATTAATTGGTTTTCTTCATTTAATATCTAATTCTTAAATCAATTATAAAATAGCTTAAATATGTCTATAATAAAGTAAATCAAGTATGCAAAGTATACTATGTTTACACTTTTTTCAAATTCAATAAAATATCTTACTTGGTATAAAGAATTAATTCTATAATCCTACGTAGAAATAGGAATTTAAAATAGTCTATTCAGTAAATTAATGATAAATTAATAAAATAATTAATATTTTAAACCAATAAACCAGAAATCAAATGACCGACAAGTAATGTACTAAATTAAGTTTATTTATTTAAAAAAAATACCTTTAAAGTCAAATGTATTTGTTTACGAACAAAATTCAAATAAATGTCATATTAATAACTGAATCATATCAAATGCCATCAACTCCATAGTTATATTTTAATCATTATTTTAACCATTTCTATTTTCAATCATTTTATTATATATGACATTACAATTAATTGGTCATTGAATATATACGGCAATCTTAAACAATCACATTTTAGGTGTAATCAAAAAAAAATTTTATTTATTTAATACTACTAAATAAAGTTATTGCATTCAACATTCGTACGCAATAGTATTTAAATCTTAGCGATTCACTTTTAGAAAAAAGATATATTATTAAAATATTGGTATATTCCAATACGATTTGTATTCGATTGCTTTTATAGTCATCAAATATACCATATAGGGCGGCGTAGTGAATACAATAAAATTACGAGTACGCGATAAATGGCGCTAATATAGTACTATACGTATGTACCTAGATGAAATACTGATATTGAAACCACATTTATGAAATTCGATCGTTTGGAGTTTTATTAGTCATAGAAACATATACATATATATATTGAATACAAAAAAAAAAAAAAACCATACAATTTTTATTTGAAATTAAATTATATTTTACTTTTTCTATAAATATACTAGTATAAAGATATCAGAAATTCCGTCAGAAATATTATAAATTCTTTTATAATAGTACATATTTGACAAAACTCGCAAAAAATAAAACCAGAAAGCATATATATATATATATATATATATGTATGTATATAGTTACATTTTGCAATCTAATTTCATTCCATCGCAAAAAGATTTAAACGAATTGAAAACTTCACACTCTAATCAAAATAATCAATATGCGACCTTGCGTACACCGATCACGTACTCGACAGATTTTGTATTGAAGATGTTGGTGACAAAATTATTAAAAGTAAAATAGTTTAAATTTTGAAAATTCCGCCGAAGCAAAATAGTATTTTAGCGAAGATGCGCTTTAACTAATTAATTTATACTACGATGAGCTAAATATTCGTAGGGTCCCGGTGAAATTGGATTAATTAGGCGCATACAGTGGATTTAAATTTTAAGGTCGATATTCTAGTTCAATGCACATTAGGTAAATATCCATGCGATATAAATCTATTTCATGAGGATTAAAAAACAATATATCAGGACCGATTATTTAATCTGCGATATCAGTTCGACATGATGTATGTAGTTGGACATTAGTATTAGGTATAACTACTCTGCAATTTAATTGGGATTTTTAGAGATTTTAAATTAAATCTTTCGCTTATCGTCTGCAATACATGATATGTTTTATTAATATTTTAATAATTGAATTGGATTCCTGTCAATGATATATATACGTATAGCGAATTGATTTTCAAAGTATTCTGAAGTCACTGTTATACGCAATATTAATAATTGCAAGTTCTAAATCCAAAATATTTTAAAGAAATTAAAACAGAATTATAGCTGGTCACAATTTAAAAGTTAACTAATCAGGATGGAGTTTATAAAAAATAATTATCTTTCAAAATATGAGCGTGGTTTTCGAAAAAAATTGCGTAATTTGGGTGAGTTAATTTCACAAGTGTGTATCATTTGTGTTGTAGTTTTAATATTATAAATTATTAATGCGTTCTTAATTGTATTCATATTGGGCCATATTGAATATGGACATAAACAAATTTATGAAAATTGATCACAGACCAAATAACGAATAATTAACCTGTGAAATAATGTATTTACAGCTCAAAAAGAGTTTAAACAAAAAGTATAAATTTCCATAACATCAACGTTAAAACTCAATTATTGCTTTTAACATAAATTATAATGTTTTATAACATTTTGAATATTATAGAATATTTTGTTTAAAGTATTCAGTAGAAAAATTTTGGAGATAATAATTGAATGAGTTAATGAAAATTAAATATTGGGTCTATATTACTCCTTACTTTACAAAATTGTATTCTTTAAGTAATTATTTAAACTCTTGTTATAAATAAAAATAATTTACTGCAGTATACATTCAGATTATAAATGTAATTTGTACCTTATAATTGTAAATTTGATGATCAGTCATATAACAAAATATACTGTGTATCTTTATAGGTGCGATGTGCCTATGAATTACTATATTTTTTTGGAATTTAATATTCATAACGCCACCTAAATTGTCTAATTACGGTCGTATTTTATGACATAAGTTAACTTATAGATGTTGAAAGAATGTTTTAGTATATAAATATATGTATATATACAATATACATAATATATATGCAGAGGCGGAACTAGGGGGGGGGGAAGCCGGGGATTGATCCCCGGGCGTAAAATTTTAGTAGGCGTAATTTTTTTGTGGGTATTTATATTAATGTTACTATAAATATTAACAATAATAATGAAAAACAAAAATACAATCATACATGGCGTAAATGTAAAATAATTAATCGTCATTCTATTATTAGATCGCGTAGCTGCACTATCGGCGTACGTCGACGGTCGACAGTACATATAGATTATAGAGACAGACTAATAATACAAATTAAATATAAACGTATATTATCAATAATAAATATAAATATAATAATTAATATGAACGTTATCGTCGAAGCACGGCGACAACGCGGACAAGAATAGTACAAAATTAATTGTGCCATTTGCCATTTGAAAGCGCGGCTGACCCTCTCAGCGCACGGAATAGCCAGTTAGTATATTATTGGTACATTATAATTTATAGGTACAGACAATAGACATAATTTTAGTTAAAGGTAAGATTATGAATAGATTCGTATAAGTAAAAATCAGTGGCGGCTCGTGGCTTGGACGACAGCACGATCGCACCCCTACTAAAATTAATAAAAAGAAGAAAATTAATTTTATATTTATAAATTTTTAAAAATCACTTATAAAACTGCATTTTTTGAATAGTATTATATAATAGGTACGGATTATGAACGACCGGGCAGCGTCGTCCATACAGTTAATATATTTATTTTTAAAATCATCTACGTATACGCTCGTGGATCGTTATCGATTATTATTATTTTTAAACATAGTATTATACTATTATATTATATTACTGCAAATACGCAATACGTATTTTGGACGAACAGCAGCATCGTCCGTAATATAAATTTTATTTTTATTTTTTTCTGTGGCCTTATACGTATAACTAGGAATATTATATTTAAAGTCGCTCCTCCACCACCAGCACCCACGATCCACCACTGGTATAAGTAATTACTAATAAGTGTATATGTAATTATTAAGATTCTGAGTGAAAGTGTCAAACTAAGCATTTATTGATGCTGAGTTTTCGTTAAAATTTCTGATACTTACACAATAACTTTTATAAGATTATCAATCAACGTACGATATAATTTTATATCTGTTTATTAAAAATTATGTTAATATTTTATAATATTATTATATATTTACC
>JAIPRK010000101.1:103349-350218 GCA_025469195.1 Chaitophorus viminalis | reverse complement strand
AAAGTCAATAAGTATGTAGTATGTAAAGTATGTTTGTAATTTTAGTTCCATTTATTAGAAAACAATTGAAGGGAATGATATATTTTCAGTCTTGGTCTATGATTGGGCGTAATTTTAATATTTTCCCTGGGCGTAAAAAATCTAAGATCCACCTCTGTATATATGTTGTATTAATATTTTACTACAAACCATAATTTATGTAGAAAACCACAAGTGTCAAAAGATATTTGATTAAATATTTTTTCTCCGCTGGTAAAAAAAGTGTTCACTGAAAAAAAATATGTCGAATCATATTTATGGTTAATTTTTTAAAACTCGCACACTGATATTGTTTAATATAATTGTTGAATGCTTCGGTGTTTAAACAGATATAATAGTATAATACGCATCATTGCAACGATAGTAAGTGATTGTGTATAATACAAAAGACTACCGAGTATATGAATTATGGTTAACGTTGTTAACAATACGATACGATGATTCGCTGTGTGTTAAGAAATGTGTTTTGGCTTGTTGGAGATTAAAAAAAAAACAAATATAATATATTTGATATATTTTATACATTTTGATTATTGTATATATTTTCAACCGAGTATAAATAACAATCAATAATATAATCCTTAAAAAAACCTCACCATTAAGTATTTATGTAAATAAAAATCGTGTGATTAAAAAATAGGAATTGAATAAACTCGAATATTATAATTACGCTCTTCAGTAATTGTTAACCGTGACAATAAACAAATTAACGTATTATATTATGGTATTATAACTGTTAGGTGTAAAAATAAATCACAACCATCACGTTTAAAACTGAAGATGGTGGATTGCAGTATTTATAGCTATAACGTAACAGCACAAAAATTTAATTTATTGGATGTTTTATGGAAAAAGGGTGTATTATAATTAATTTCTATTTTTAATAGCTTCTAATAATATCTATTAAAATTTAACAATTATATAGGTCACGTTGTTATTTAGTCGTCTTCACCAATAATATTATCAGCTTGAGTTGGTGCACGCATTTTATTAAGTGAAAGTAGAATTCATCTTAAAATAATTCATATTTAATCAATTATTAACCGTATAATACAATAGTACTGGACGATCAAAAAATAAATTTCTATTAAACAAAAATTAGAAAAATTAAAAAACGTTAAGAATATGTAATATTTAGCTATGAAATAAAATGTGTCTTTTTTATAACAAGAATGTGATTTGAATCATACAGAATCACATTTCTTATCAAATTTCAAATACTTTATACTGATAAACGTATACATTTAAATGCAATACACATATTATATTATATTACATCTGTTTATTTTAATCATGTATTTTTAGTAATCATCGTACTTCAACTGGACCGTTTTCATTACCGAGTTGGTGGTGGTGAAATATTAATTAATACCATCCTATTGTTTACTCACAACTTACACACGTAATATCATGTTTATTAGTTTTATAGTATGTCAGTATTCTGGCAGTCAAACACTATTTATATGTACGACGATAATATGCATAATAATTATAATAATATGTACACACAATGGAAAACACTTAGGTATAACTATTGCCTATATTATTACGGTGGTGACGTTGAAACGGAACACTGTTGATTAGCGCCAACGGAATGCGTGTATACTCGTATATGTTAGGAGCCTCGTAACGGCACCATGACCGCGCGCGTGATTGATTAACTCGACCTATGTTCGGTGTATAATAATAGTTGGAAGCTGTTTTCCCGCGCGTTTTCCGGTATATCTGAATCCACCGCCCTGAAAATTCTACGAGCGTATTATGTATATACGTATATACTGATAGTATAGACACATGTATACCGTCACGGGGAAACAATGATGAATAATTATTATATATGAATTATAACACGATGATCTGATGTAGTTTTAAGAAGAACAAAAAAATCAAACATTTTACTACACGGTGTAATAATGCTGTACGTAGTATAACGTTTCGTCTACAACCATCGTTTACGATGTATATATTTAATCAGGTCGTCATGGATGTACCTACGACATTTTCGTTTGACTGAATCACTTGTCAACCGTGTTGTGCAAATACCCAGATAAGATCGAGTATACCATGCACATGTAGATTAGATTCTACGTGTTGACATGACAACATTTGGAAAGGTTGTCTTATCCTTTTTGCGGGCTTACGAACATAATAATATACTATAAGTTCTCTAAGTACTATATTACTATTTTTCATATCGTTGTACTTTCTCACTATATATGTCCAACAATGATATGTGACAGTTGAATATAATGTATCTCCAGGTGTAGATTCACCGGTAATTAAAATGAAATAAAAAGGTAATGAATTAAATTAACATGTTTATCGTGGCGTATTCCGAGACTAGCCTTTCCGGTGCACGTGCTCTATGGGTGAAGTGTTATTGGAAATAAAAATGGTAAAACCATTCGGCAAATAAATGCACAATCACTATTCGTGCAACTATTCGAATAATATACTACTACTACTAATGTAAAACGTAAAACGTACCTGGGCAATTCCTGCATGATCGCGGATAATACGCGTTTAGACGTACAATGATATTTCGTTTTATCACCTCGCCACGCCGTACGTGTACCGTGGAATAATGCAGGCACCCTGTACTGTACTCAAGTGTATTATTACATCATGTTCGCGTATTGCAGGTAGGTCGATCGAGAAAATCCCTTCCGACGGTCGGTTGGTGGCTGAACGATCTTCGGGGCGCAGGATATTGGGTATGTTGGTTGGATGGGAAACGAATGGATAATATTTAAATGAAACAATTGCCGGTCGATCTTACGACGACGACGACTTTCGGACCGTGGCCGCCGTCAACAAGTGGCTGCTTGTGCAGGACGACGACGGATGTACGTGTGTGGACGACGGCAACGGCAGCGTTGGCGGTGCGTCGTCGTTGCGGTACCACGGAGAACCGGCAGCGGGAGCAGCAGCAGCGACGACGACAACGACGACGGTGTATCGCATGGTTCCGCGCGACCGGAAGTGCCCGCGGTGTGCGAGCGAGATATGGACGGAGTGAGAGCGTGAGAGCCAGGGACCGAGTGAGAGCGAGAGAGAGGAGTGCGCGCGAAAAGCCGAGACCGGAACGAAAACAATGTGAGACGACGACGGCGCGAGCGCGTGGCAAAACGGCCCCCAGCTGTCTAGGGGTCGGTCGGAGACGAGCGCGCCACGAGTGTTCGCTATATATGATGTACGTAGTAGTAGTGTAGTACGTACCACGGGTCTTGTAGTAATACGTAGTAGTATAGTAGTATCGGCGGTGGCGGCACGGCTGTTGTGTGTATATACAGGGTGTTTTGTATCGGGATGCTCACCCCCATTTTTGGTCGTAGTTAAGGCCGAGATTTGAATTTTTTTTTCTTTTTTTTTTTTTAATCTTCAAATTATCACAATAAATAGTTCTTGTTGGCCACCATTTTTATTTTTTTTTCTATACCCCCCTAAGTATGGCCTGTGGCGATACAAACTTTTGTTTTTCAAATGGGAAAACCCTTTTTTCACTACGATATACCATTGGGATTATTTTTCTGTGAATTTTGACGTACTAAAATCAAAATTCAAACGAGTAATTTTTGAGTTATTTTAATTTAAGTAAATATTCCTATAATACGTAACATCGTAATGCAATTTGTCAACGCCATTTGCTACTGATTTGGGATTGCGAATTAAGTATGAGAACTAATTAGTAATTGTGTGATGATAAGAATTAACATGTATATGTTATAATGCCATACCTTTACGTATACATCAAATCTCATAATGCAACAGATATCTGCTATCTGCAACCGTATAAGTATTATTAATAATTAATTACCATTGGGCTCAGATCATGAAGCTGTAATCATAATAAATATTTTCTTATTAATGGTACATATGTAAAGCTAATCATCTGGTACCTAATTGATTTATCACCTTCACACACGATTTTAAATTTGAATAATTCCAAAAATACTGGTCTGAAATTTGATTACGTCACATCAAAACTTCCAGAAGAATTAACTGAATATTATTTCGCGTGAAAAATATGGGATACCCATTTGAAAAAACAAATTTTGTGTAGCCTAAGAACATATCTGGAATTTCATTGTTAAAAAAAAAAAAAAATTAAAATCATAGCTTGTATGTTAAAAATATTAACATTTTTAAGACCAAAATAAATGGTTGAACATCCTAAAAAAATCACCCTGTATGTATATATATATATATAAGCGTTTATGGCAGACGGCGGGTTTAAGCGCGTATCCCGGCCCCTCAACGCCGCCACTCGACGGTCGCGCGGACTTTCGTGGTGGTGGCGGCGGCGGCGGCGGCGAGGATTTCACGCGGTGGACCGTCCGCCAGCCGCCACTGCCACCAACGGTCGACTATGGATCTCTCGTGGGGGGGAGGGGTGCGAGAGAGCGACGACGGTCGTACCTTATCGGCGTGCCGACAGCGCACTCTGCCGATCTGGAACGGCGCGATTCGTGAAATAATTTCACACGGCCTACACTCCTCTGCCACCCGTCGCTTATTATAATATGCACCATGCCACGCGCACGCACACGTACACTTTTATACGCTTTTTCGCGCACACACACACGTGCCTACACATGTATCCAAAGGCACACAAACGTAATACACACACACATATAATATGTACGAATACAAGTGCCTACACTTGCATCTAAACGCACACAAACGTTACACAAACACATACACACATATATATGTACGAATACACGTACCTATATGCATTCAAACGCACACAAACGTTACACATACACACACGCATTAACTTATACACAATCGTATTCAAACGCGCATAAACGTAAACTTATACATTCACACAGGGTACACTTGCACTCGTACATTATATATACATATATATATATATATATATATATGTAACGTATCGATCGACGGCGCGGCAATGCGACGACTATAAGGCCGTGTAGGCGTGTGTGTGTGTGTGTGTGTGTGTGTGTGTGTGTGTGTGTGTGTGTATAACTATGGTGCGCTTATTTGCCCGCTAAAAACCCGCCGCCGGCGAATACCTTTTGACCCCGTCGCGACACTGCTGCAGACGACGATGACACGGTGCATAATTTTACCGTATATAGCCGTACGCGTAGACAGACTCGCAGTGGTATTATTATTATTATTCTGTACCACTCTATATACGTTAGTCTGTTATTTCCGGAACCATCACGGTGTCAATGCAGTCGACTTATTAAGAGTGGCGATTGCAAATTTTTTGTCTATGTTTTTTTTTTTACCTAAGACGATATTATATGCTTTGATAAAATCGATTATCCTAGCCTAATGATGCAGTTTGACGCATTCCGAGGTATAGGTAGAAAAAATAAGTACTATATAATTATATACACACAGCCACGGTCGAGATTTTGCACGATGTCAATTGAGCCTTGTGTAATACAAGGGTAAAGATATAGCGTATAATATATTATATCGTGTATTAACTAAGCGAGTTTGTGATTTTTTCACAAAATTTGATTTATTCTTATTGTTCGAATTTTTAGGGAAGAGTACATTTTATAGGAACCGCGGTGTGTTTGCAAGAAGAAATCATTATATACTATAGCGAGTATGGAGTACTATAGATATACGAGTGCGTTATAACCTGGTATGACAAAGCTAAATTTTTCAAAATTTTTTTTTTACTTTTAATTGTATCTAAGTTTTTAGAATTTGTGCTTTAATATTTAACTCCGGGTGTCGGGAAAATGTTTTCTTGGCACCCATTATTAAAAATGTATTGGTGCTGACTGCTGGGAAAACGTACCTCCGAGTATTCCGAATACGTTATTTGTAAATAAGTTTTTGTTGTTACTAAGGGCTTTTTGGTAAACTTGTTTTTAATTGAGTATATTATTTTATCGAGAATCATACGAATCATACGGAACAGTTAATATTTTTTATCAAAAGAAAGAAACGATTTTAAGGTTTTTAGTATGCAAGTAATAAGCTCAAAAAACACGTTATAACATACGAGTATATTACAGCGGTTCCTGTGTTAATAATTAAATTAGTGTAATACAATATAATACATGTCGGTAAAATGAACTTATTTTTATAATATTTGACAATCCTTGTGAGGCGAATGCTTCAAATTTTTCGATAGGCTAACAAGGAATTGGTACTCGGTAGACGGATAAACGTTAAAATTTTCGGTTCAAAGTGTTCTAAACTGATGTACAGATTTGTTGTTCTATTCGGAAATTAAAATTGTTCTTATACAATGTTATTTACATCCTCTTTAAATTACCCACATCCAGTACTTGTATTTTTATATATCCTTTCAATAACTGCAACGGTATTACCCTTGTATTCATATTCGAGATTGTTTTTCTTGATGTTGTCTAAATCATATTTCAAACGTGTCACGTGATCAATTGACTAGTTATCGGGAACGGTACTCACAGGACAAATTGATCGTCTCAAGTCACATTAAATACATTGATATGGTGGACATTTGATGTATCAATTATTTTCGCGGCATATTCTCTTTTATCGATAACATATACAATTTAATAACATAATTGTGAAATTCATTTTACACTTGTTAATGCACATTATTATAGGTTAATTATATGATGCGGAAACAAATTCAAGCAGTTTCTCAACAGGGTGTAGCTGTTTTTGTTGAATTCGATTTAATATTTTCTAATACGTAGAATTCGAATAAATTCTGTACAATTGAAGATCATTTTTAAATGTCATCCGAACGAAATTGAAAGGTTTGTATTTTTATCGTATAAATGTATAATAATTATTACATTTATACGATACGATAACATAATAGTAGTAATAATATGATAAAATACATTGTTTTAATTTTAAGGAAAAATTTGTTTGCTCCAAGGGGGATTTTTATAATTTATTATCTTAGTATATTTCTACAATGTAAGCTAAAACTTCTTTTCAAATTTTTACACATTTTTTATTTCACTTCATAGTATTTTAAAATATGTATTTTTGTAAAAATTTGAATTGTGAATAAGAATAAAAAATGTGTAAACATTTTTTAGTTATAGATAAAACATTTGAAATGGAGTTTTTATGTTATAAGGTAGAAATATGCCGAAATATATAGAAATTGTAGCTTGGAACAAAAATGTATTCCTATAATTGAAAAAAAAACTCTTCCAGAAGACACGTGGATTTCTGCACATGAATTTTGAAATAAGAATGATTTCTATTAGGTTAACAGTAATTAAAATGAATAACAATCGACAACGATTTCATTCCACTGACTCGGCGTGACCGAAATGAACGATCAGTTATGTATCAGACATTTCAAAGGGATATAGCAAGTCAAATCTCATTATAGGTACACGCTGTATTGTCGTGTGCTGTTCGTGTTTTGTTCATCCTACGTGGTTTGGGTTATATAATTAGAAAATAGAATTGCTTCAGAACGTGGCAATATAGTACTTAATTGTGCGTGCGCATATAAAACAATAGCTAGTTTGATACTCATTATTAGTAAACAAAAACTTAATTATTCTAATATTTAAATATTTTTTTCAACCAATAAATTATCTGAAACTTGTATATGCATATTGATGTTATATTAGCATTAGTATATTTTACGTTTATGATATCGTTTAGAAACCTTTTATGAATAACAAGTGTAAAAAACTTTTAAACTTTCTAGATAAATAATATATGCATTCATAATTGTTGGATAAGTCACACATCATTAAAAACTCGGTGATATTATGGTTCATTGTCACAAGTTATGCATAAATAAAAATGATAGCTAACCAATGATTTCAGTTAAGGATCAAATAAATTTACTTCAAAAAATAATAGTTCAGACTCTCCATGACTCGAATAATAAGCATATTTACAAAAACTATTTTCAAAGTTCAAAGTAAAATTGTTTATCATAATATATTATATACATATTTCATAATTTATTATGTATATATACATATATGTATAGCTGGGGTGGACAATTGCAAGGCTTTTTTATCTGGTCCATGCTACATTTTCAAATTACATCATACACATTTTTTAAGCAACATATTAATAATAGTATTATTTACATTTAATTTAATTATTTTTGATAACCTTTTTTGTATTCACTGTCACACTGTCAATATTTGCATTATAAACAAAATAAATGCTAATTATAATATACATATTACATATTTTGAATGACCTATTTTTTCGTTTTCTATCCTCTGGCCCACTACATTTTAATTGTTTTTAAAAGTTGTCCCTATACTAACTTTGAGTTGCCCATGATAGTATACAGAATAGGTTTGATATATCTGAATAGCGAATAAAGAAATAAATAACGAGCGTGCTCCTAAACCTGGCCCACCATTTTAATTTTCATAATTTCTAAATGCGAGTACTGATCACGTAGTTAATTTGCAACACAATTCGTGTATATCTATAACCCTTTGTGAATAACTAATTTTGTAATATTTGTCTAACTACTCTAATTTTTTCCATGCGAAAATTTTGAAATTATTCTTAAGTTGAGGTTCAGTATGTTAACCTATATAATAAAAAAATGTTACATTGTCATAATATTTTAAAAGAAGATACTATATATAATCATGTATTGTACTACATTGTCCCAATTAAAGCGTATAATTGAAGAAATATGGAAGTGTACGAGGATAAAATATTATTCTTTGAGCACGTCGAAAAAACGTATTCCCACGATCACTGTATAGTTTCCGAGGATGTTCACTGTATAGTTTTATAATGTAATTTGAAAATAAAATACTTGGAACACTTGCCCATAAGGATACGTATCGGAAACTCTTTTAACTAAACATTTAAATTTTGTAAATTAAATTTATAGTTTTTTTTTTTTTTTTAAATCAAGCACATTTCAATTCTAACGTATGTTGACGCAAATAAAGAAATCAAATATCTGGAGCGACATATGTGTATCGGAAGCATTCTGGTTTTATAATATCAATATCACTTATGGTTTATAATTTCCATGATTTTTTATTTCGGGTATTACATTGGAACGGAATTTAGTAAGTTCTCACATACGAATAAAAATGCAATAACTACTACATAATATAAAAATAACACTGTTGGGCTACGTGAAGTGTTCTGAGTTTTCGCAATAAACCGTATAAAATGTTATTGTTAGTAGCTGGGTGACGGGGAGGGGGGTGGGTGGGTCTATGGAGTCTGGATCCGTTGTAACCGGTGCCGATATAATCTTATATATTTGATATTTTTATTATAAATTATGCATTAGAAAAAAATTATGATTTTTCAGGACAATCCCCAAGAAAAAGTTAAAAATCCGCCACTGATTATTGTTATTATATTATTATATGATGAGAACAAAATACATGTTGACCACTCTAACTAAAAATTTTCAGTTTTCAGTTTATACTCAAAAGTCTAAATAAAGTACAACGGAACATTTTTATGGGTTGCAAGTGTTATCTTTTTATTTTTATAGGAATTAATACATATTATCATGGATATATTTTTAATTTCGTGTAAAAACTTACGTACACATTCCAATGGGTGATTTTTCCTGGTTATATTATCTCATGTGGAAACTTACATTTGCCTAATTGTGAATACTTAACTGATAAGGTTTGTCATCTATGTAAAATTGTACACCACAAAGAATTTATGTATGTCGCTTAGAACATAGGAGGTTAATATTTTCATCGAATGATTAATCAAATTTATTGACTACGTATTTGTAATAATTATCATTTTAATATCGTCCATATGTGGAGTAAAATAACAACGGTTTGTTCCTGAACAAAATCCTTGACACGATCTAGCGGTAATGACGCGCGTTCTGCAGTGACGATCAGATCCCAGTGGATTTGCACAGCGTGTACAATACATTGGCACACCATACTAACGCGCATTGCATTAGATGGCGTTGAGACGAACCGTGGGCTTATCGTCATTAATAATTATTGGTATCTAACCAAAAATGAGCAAATAAAATATGAAAACTCCTATGTTCATACCGCATAACAAGTATTTTAAACAAGTATTTTATAGATACGGAAACTATTCACTATTCAATCTCTGTTCGATAGTTATAAATGTATTATAAGATTATTCATAACCGTTAAGTGTCTTTTAGAGAGATCTTCGTGAAGCATTTTTTTTTCTTAATACGCCATGATGGTTATATTGTTTTAAAATATTTTTTTATGTTGGCAATTCACAAATAAGATTTATATCTATGTATTAAAAATATATCAATATGATATTTTACTAAATACAATAACATAATATTTTTTACTTTTAAATTTCAAATTAAAAATATAATATCATTTTATTTACTATTCACTGTTCAGTAAATACAAGCATCGTTTATTATGATTATTGATTTAATATTTATTCTACTAATATTTCAATAGCACGATTGTATGTAAAATAGTATATTATTAAATAGTTAATTTATTCGTAAAGAAATAATTAATTAAAAGAACCTTACCTTTTTTTTTAATAAAATTCTTTATTACGCTATCTGTTACAATTGGAATAATAAGCTTAAGTGATAATAGAACAAAAATAGACAGAAAAGACTAAAGAAAGAGGCCTCCCATTGGAGGTACTTCAAGATGAATATAAATTTAGAGTTTTGATCCTAGAATAATATTAATAATAGTGATAGTACAATGAATACATAATAGTTATTAGTAAAAACGATCGTAGTTGTAGTGACCATACCTCACTAGATAATTTTTGAGATTCCTTTGTATTTTTGGTTTTTAATTTACAGTTCAACTCGCAAGAAAATAGTATTTACTAATTTATTTATGAGTTATTTTATATTTGATTAATTCTTAAATGTCCATAACTTCTAATGAGCAATTAAATGTTGAAAATGCTTAACTATATGCTTGATTATAATAAAGCGTAGTCCAATTATCATAGTCTACTTGCTCAATAATTATTTAAAATGTACATAATTTATGGGCTGTTATTTTGCAACTGTATAATAACAGAAATAAAATGTGATTTTGGTATTTATATGAATACTTACGGAAATATACATTTGATCTGGGGAAATTAAGCTTTAATTAATTCGTGAATTATTATAAAACAGTATGATGGTATAATGTTGACTTTTCATTTTTTAAATTCGGAAAATCAGTGATATATCATTTGATTTCCAATCGGAAGACTTTATCGTTGTATCTATGTTCAACATATACCTACCCTACCCGAGTTCAGTTTGAATAAAGTTTATTTAACAACGTCTGTCAAAAATATTTAATAAATATAATAATGTACCTGTTATTAAATCAGTTAAATAATATAATTATCAATCTAGTTTTGATGTTAAGAATTTTTATTATTCCAAATTGTGAAATATAATATACGTCACACGTTTTAATAAACCTGATTAATTAAGCTATTTATTCAAAAATATAATATTCCATTACTGATAATTTCATAATAATTGTCTGTAAATTACGTAATACATGAATAAAAACCACATTTTCGTATTTGCTTTAAGGTGTATACCTACGTATAGTTAAAACTACGTTCATGATTTATTATTGTTGCATAATTATATTGAGCGTTATAAAATGTTTATGAAATAGCAACATCGTTAATTGGGAGTTAACGTTTTACATTATTGATTGCGATCGCTCTTTCTGTAAATTTTGTATTCTGGTAGCTACAGTTAAAACAATTTAAATGTTTACTTTGGTGGTTTTTAAAAATGAAATATTTTTATTACTTTCATTTATATCATATTATAAGTAATATTTTACTTCTCAATCATATCCAATTAGGGAAGGAAATTTACATGATAATAATTTGTTAACTTTGATCAAATACGTGGGGTGAATAAGAAGCATTTAAGGGAGTTGAGATCATGAATAACAAAAAATTCCATTCCTGGAAATTATTTTGGGTTGTACGTATTAATGTACTTTAATGTGCAAGCCCTATGATTAATATAATTCTAGAACAAAACAAAAAATATAATAATTTCGCCTTCGTCACCTTACATCGTCCATTTGCTTCCATTCTCTTGTGTCGTGTCAATGAAAAATCGGTGGTCGACTTGTGTTGAGTATCGTGTTCATGTATGTTATAATATTATTAGACAATAATAACAAACACGATTTGTTTGCCATGGTATTTGCAGTTGACTACCAAATATTTATAGTCTTAGGTAGGTATGTATAATATAAACTAAGAGCCCAAAATCGTACTCAGTTCATTTCATTCCTATAATAATGAGTGTACTTGTTTAGTTGTACTATCGTAATTTGAAAACCAACGTAAATTGCATAATATTCAATTATGCAGAAATGTTCTACAAAGAAAAATTAAATTAAAATTAATACTGTTAAAATGTGAATCAAAATTTTTTTTTATCTAAAAGATTCATGCTACGGAAACCATATTGAAATATGATATTGTTGATTTCATGTACCTAGACTTTTATATTATATTTAAATACTGCAACTATTGTACATGGTGAGAGTACTTTGGTGTTTATGGTATTTGAAGGATTGTAAGTACAGTTATATATGTATAGCATATATATTATATCTTGTGATAATGGTTATCTTATTTACATAAATATTTTAAGTCAAAATAGTTTCTTGTTATTATGCATTTTTATTCTAAATCAACATCTGTGTAAATGTATACGTAGTTATTGTGGCGAACTTTATTAAATGTGTTTCTTTAATGAAAAACAAAAATTATTCAAAGATAAATAAATTAAATGGCATGCATCGCTTACCAAATTATGGTTAATATTATTCGATGCATATTAATTTTATAATCATAGTATTAACTCGATTTTTTTTTTATATAAGTACATAACTTTGAGTGTTCTGTGTGGATGATGCTTTTATTGTATACGTTACAGTACTGTTATTTAAATGCATTCAGTGTGTTCAATTTTTTGGAAGTTTATAGCAAAGTATATATAGTTGAAAGTAAATAATAAGAAATAGAATAAATGATAGGTAATATTTATATCATATTTTTTTTAAATGTAAAAAAAACCATGATTTTCAAAAGTACATAAATTTAATGTATTGGGACGAGTGTTTAAACTTTAAAAAACCATCTAATGTGCATTTCAAACAGCTGAGTCGATGAAAAATACTTCACTCAACACTGAATAAGTCATCGATGAAAACCATGTGAAAATATTAACTAAGAACAATTATTATTCTGATATGTAAAATAGCGAATAAAATAGTATATTTTTTTAAATTTGTATTATTATTATATTTTTTTTTTATTTGTCGATCGGTGCTTGTTGACAATATAAGTATATTAATAGTATATAGAGGGCGACCAATAGTGGGCCACATCAAAAATCGGTTAAGTAATTTAGGGCATCGACAAGGACGCGTAATATTAGTCGTTTTACGCTTGTCGACCAATATGGCATCAAAATGGATGCGTTTTTGTTCCAAACGAAGTATAGTGTAAAGAAATAATATTATCATGTTCGAACACAACACATACAAATTACTGTCCACATGGTGAACTACGGAGATAATGTGAACATTATTAAGCTAGATTATATATCAACTGTGTTCATATTATATCATTGTAGGACATTCTGTATAGTAATGTGATTTTTATAAGCCCATGTGTGATATTGTGTTACTAGTAATTAAATTCAAACTCATTGGATCATGTGAAAATTCACAACAGATATCGCATATCATTTCTATTATCAGACAAGTTGAAGATCTCAGCATAATATCAATAGTATATAGGTACTCAAATTTTACATTACCATTTATACTGATCCCAAAGGCCAAAGGTAAAAATTCTTTAAAACGTTATATTATATATAAACATTGATATTAACTAATTATTTTATATTAAATGTATTCTAACGTGTAATATATATTACTTTGTTATTTTCATTTACTTAAGTAATTATTATTATTATTATTATTATTATTATTATTATTATTATTTAGTATACTTTGTAAGCAATCTGCACACTTTCCCTATAAATAGGCGTTAATAACCTTAATATTATAGTGTTTGCATTGACGACAGTATAATATTATAATATGCGTTTAGTTGGGTGTTTTGAAAAATCGATTGAAGCCATTACTCGCAGTGGCCGATCATGTGTTTATCGTGATCACTGGTTTATGCTATCAATTATTATTTATTATTAGTATTGTTATTACTGAGAATAAAACATAAACCAGCTATCACGATGAGCATGACTACGCAGTGTTGCGTTACGGTTTTTATCCGGCGGTACTGGTTCCATTTTCAGATAACCATTTCAACGAGGTCCGACAGCTTTGATACGCCCTCTTTCAATTTATTGTATTTTTATGGTGATGCAACTGAATAAGCTGTGATATATATGAACTCGACACAGAGTAAATCCAAGAAGTACTTTACCGACGTAAAAAGTGTTCAGGTTACGTGATTTTCCAAGTTGGTGGACACATCGTTGAGAAGGACTCGAAAAAGTTTATATTCAATCAATATTGAATAATATTCAATAATTTGTAAATAATTTATGGCCATATGTTAAAATAGGGGAAATTAATGAATAAACTATAAAATTTATTTTGAATTAAAATAAAATAAATATATTCGAACCATAAACGCAATAATTATTATTATAAACTAAGCTTTTAATTATAGATCTATGTGTAAAATCTATGTAAGGTATAGACTCAAAAACTACTGAACTGTTTTTTTCACAAATTAGTTTGTGATATCCGGAAAGGTATTAAGCTATCCTCCGATAACTCGCCATCACCATGCTTACTCTTTAAAACTGGGTTTCAGGTATTTTTGATACCTTGCTATTGTGGATGAAACAGTTACTAATAAGTTATAATTATTGTAGTTCATTTATTGGCATGAGTCAAATTTTGTCGGATCGTATTTTTTAACTAAAAAACCATCTGGCAGAGCGATAACCATCATTCGTATGAAAAAAAAAGGTTACTGTGGTAGTAGTATAGACACCAACAGACATTAATAAATCTATATCATTGTTGGGTCAGTTTTGTACATTATGTATAATATTTAGTTGTAATTTTGTAAATCAAATAATCGAAGAATATTATGCTATAGAATATAGATAATAGATCTGTGATAATTCGAAATTATTTACTGAGGACAAAATACAATAATAACGTAAGTTAAATAGGTACTATTGTCAACGTAAATCTCACCATATTAAAATAGAATTTGTAAATAAAGCAAAACGAACAACAAGTTCATAAATCAAAAATATTATTTGCACAGAACTTTTCAATAATAATGATTCAAATATTCAATAATAATGTACCCAATTCGTTTTGATCAAACATACTTTGATGTACTAATATATTTTTTTATAAGATTTTTTCATAAGAAAGTTACAAGTACACGAATATTTGTTCAGGTTTGAGTATGCACAATCAAGTTATGTTTGATAAGATCATACAATGTTGGGATAAACGATTTTTTTTTCATTCGTTTTTATTAACTATAAAATAACACAACCGAGCTTTAAATGTTGCACCATAGTAAACCTTCCCCTTAAATACCTACAATTCAGCAAAATGTCACATAACCATTCTGTTCTATGAGTATAATGACTTACAAGCATAGTAAATGATATGATATCGACGAGAACTATCGTATAAGATGTAGAACTGTCGTACGATAGAATTATATTTTTATTTATATTTTTTTTTCAGTTATTATTGTTATTAATATAATTTATTACGAAATTTATAAAAATATTTACAACAAGCATAAGTGATGTAAGTATCTCGTAAGTATCTCGCCAGTGGATGGCCTATTTGATGGTACTTTGGTGTTAGAATGATATAAACTCAAAAATTTAATTTTTTACAAAACTTGCTGTGTTAATATAAACATCTTTTCGTTCACCTGTGTGCTACTTCAATATTAATGTTTCTCAATGATAACTGTGCGACTACACCGCCGAAAGAAATAAGGTAAGTAGTCATGTATGATGTATAATCTGGCGGTGGTGTACGCTAATCCACGTGGTTGGATTGAAATTTCAATAAATGATAATATTATGTCCTTTACAATTTTACATCACCACGGTGACCAAAATTTTACCCGCATTTCCGCCCCATGTGTACCCAGACGTTTATAATAATATCATCGTTGTCACATACAATGTAAACTGTAAAGTATTTCGTGAAATTGATTTCCCGGTTTCAGAGACAAAAATGTTTTCTGAATAAACCAAAATATTTACTATTCTCTATTCGAGTGATATTATTACATAACTTAAACGATTTTAGGATTTGCATAGATTTCTACAGACTCCACTTCTCCTCGCGTCCGTTTTAAATTTTAACGATACAATACCTGTATATATAGGTTTTATTAATATAGTATATGGTCTACCGTGACCGGTTTAAATTACGATTTTTGCAATTCTGTATAGTGTTATATAAAATAATTAATAGCCTAATTAAAGTTTTTTTTTTTTTTAGCATACAATTTTAAGAGTTTTTCGTGCATATAAATCGATTTTTATCTTGTAGTATGAATTGATGATCCCGCCAAGAATTTCGAAAACTTCCGGCTTGCACGCGTAGGACAAAAGATCATTTTCCTTGGCTGATAATGTTTAGTGAGAGGTATGTATTAAAGCCTCCATGATCGTTGAAATAATATTTTTGGCCCTGTATCCGTTCAAAATTAATAAAATATTGACAAACGCAGGTTTAAATTAAAAAATTAAATTTGCAAAAACTAAACTTAACAATTTCATTTAAATTTACACGAATGAAAAGGAAACTCATAATTGTTCATATATGTGCCACCACTATAATGCAGATATTTTATGACTAATTTTTTTTTTTTTTACTACAGACACTGCAGTAAGTATATAATTTATAATATAGTAGTAATTATTTTCTAGCGATACATAAGATAACATAAAATACAAAATGTATTTTTGTATCTTGTTTAAGACAAAAAATGATTTTATTTTTCAATAAATCAAAAAATGCACTACTATATAGCTAAATATATCCGGGTGCAAGATATATTGGCCCTCAATTTGTCCAAGGCAAAAACTAAAGTCGCCGCAGGGTAGGTCACGATTAGCACGTTATGCTCACAAGGTCCGTAGTAGTACATCGCGGTTCAGTAATGTGTTTTATAATTTATTGAGGTAATTGAGGTAGTTAAATTGTTACTAGTTATTAAAATTGTTTGTACCGTTTGTTTTTTGTTTAATGCTTGTAAATTCATATATCAATACGTACCTACCTACCTAGTTATTACAATTTAAAGTATAAATTATAAATATAAACATTTTTAATAATATTAAAATTATTAAAAATATGACAACAACATGAAATAACACATATTATTAATTTCAATGTAAATATGGACTTGGAAATATTAAAAATCACAAAAATGTTCGGAAAAACATGATACATTATGAAGTCAAGAAAATAAATTTAACAAGTATGTAAATGTACCTATGAGTTTTAAAAATATTCCTTTCAATAATTGTCTAACAATGGTAGTTACATGCAACGAATTTCAAATGAAATATTAATTTTACGTTCACTTATAAAAATTTTTGAAACTATTTAAAACTAAATATTAAAACTAAATATCAAAAAACAAAAATGTCCAATTTACATCACTGAACTTCTGAAGACCTGTGTGGAAGTTGTATGAAAAATCAAATGCAATATTATCACACCTGATGACTAAGAAATTAGAACTAGGAAGAAACGTAAGAAGAGCCGAAAAGGGAGACTGAAAAAAAGTTGATAAAAAATAAAATCATACACGAGAAAGATGTATCACGATGAAAACCGCAATCGAATAGGAAATATATTTCAGTGAACGACATTTATATGGTCGACGGAAACGTGTCTGTTGAAAATCGGTGCTCGACGGGTAAAGATGGAAAGGATATAGCTTGGTGGCAGCTCAGGTTCGTTAGGAACGGAAGGGATATGGAACGGTATAGAGGCACGTGGAACCGGAGACAGAGGTCCCAACGGTGTAAAAGAAATGCAGTGCACGTCAAATAACCCGGTGATGCTGTTTAAATATTGTTCATTGTGCGTACCTTTAAGACATGATCAATATAGTTGAGTACTTATTACAGTTATTGTGGTTTTAAAGTACATCAAAACGCTACTGAGGATTGAAAGATTCCACAGAGATTTCATCGGGAACAATAACGATGATCAATAGGAAACGGATTTAAATGCTCTAAAAGACGAGAAAAATACCTTAAAAAAATATGATTTAATAGAAATATTTTTAAAAAAATGATCATAAAATTATTTTTAATATTGAAAAAATTTGTTTTTTTAATATACAAATTCTTAATTTGTGTATTTGTGTATTTGTGTAATACGAAATTATGATTTATATGCTTTATTCAGTTGCGTGTATATATGTTATATGTAACCAAGCGGCTATTATAGCTGGAATCGTATTCATCTAATCGTTAAAAACATAATAAATATTTTAAAAAGTAAAAATGTCTTAAAAATGTGGAAAAATGAAAAAAAAAAAATACAGAATAAAAATAATAGTTTTAAATTCCTAGATGTATAAAATTAACTTTGTGCTTGGAAAGCAATGTTTTAAGACACTCAGAAAAAAATGTTATCTGCAGCATTCAAATCCGTTCCTTATATAGTGATAGCGATTCGACATTATGCGGTACTCTACGACGGATACCATCTGTGACGTATTTTACACGCGTGCGACTACGTTATAATAATTGTATAATAATACGTTTACCATAGCGTCATGTACTCATGTCACATAGCCGATTAAAATTATTACTTAAAATTCAAAATCACGATTAATGATGCGATGGCACGTCACAGAGATTGTCTTACATGCAGTGCGCGTTCGATGTAGACACCTCTCATGTGAACGATTCGATTGTTTTACGTAATAAAAATGAAAATTCATAAAAAAAAAACCTACGAAGTACGTGTACATGTGCAGTATGTTTTATCATAGGTTAATTCGGACATTTCACCGTCCAGCAGCAGTATATGCTGTAAACATAACGTATCACGCGCGTATAGTATACGATTTCCCAACTTGTCGATATTTCACCCGTTCTAAGAACATATTGTTATAAAATACAACACACATCATAATGCCTATATGATACTTTGTGCTAACATGTATTATACGTACAATAATACATAATGCCATTTTATAAATAACTATTGCGAAGGCATACGCGACGTGACGTCCCGGCGCGAGTAAAAAATGCGAATTTCAGTAGAAATGAATAGCAATTATATTAAAATACTATATAAATGCGGCACGACCGAAAAGCTGTTTGTGCTTAGTGGCGTCCGAGGTGGTTGTGAGCAGTGAAGAAAAAAAAATGTATTATTCAGCCTTGTGTGTATAGTAATCCTTGAACACTGACTTAGAACATATTACACACTGCACAATTATATTATACTGCTGCTCATTCGTAGGAGTATTAAAGCGTGGTCTAAAGAACTCCAACGCACAATCGTTTCTCCGGCGGTAAATAAACAAATATGTACGATCGTAAATTCAAAACAAACACCGAAACTGTATTGTCACGGGCAAAATTCCTCGACCGTTTTAAAGATTAATAATAACTAGGCAATGCTGGTGAACGGAATAGGTACCTACGTGGGTAACGCAAAAACAATTAATTGATTCATATTTAATAGCGCGTGTCCTGTTTTAGGACGCTCAAATGGAACATTATATTTAATATGGTCTGACAAACGTTTGATCGGTTATTTACCGTCCACAAAAGACCTATTGAAATAGCGTTAATAATGAAAGCGGTTGCTCTTTAATATATATGAGTATATGACGTGTTACAGAGTTAAGAGGTCAAAAGTTTATGTTTAAATCTGTATATTATGACATTTAATGCATGTTTTAGTCTGCAAAAATGCATTAAACTTTTAAGCTTATGATATCAGAAAACAAACTATATTATTGATTAGCTAGTTAGTCTTGGCTATCCATTATATTAAATACACACACAAAGTCGAGTTGTATAATTTGTAAATTCGAAATTTTCATCAATTTTCATATTTCTTACGCAAAAAATATATGTAAAATGTGCTAATTTAGTAAAATGAAACATATTTATCAATCATTTCATTTCAATGAACAAATACACTTCGAACAAGCGTTGATGTAACAGCTTTGTCCGGGGATACATGTATGTTTATCCATAAATTATTATAATTATATTACATTATATTATATTTAGATATAAGTACGAATTAGAATATATTAACAATTAAATTAACTTTGCACTATTAAATCATTTATCATACATCCACGCAAATAGTCGTTTAAATATTATATGATGGGAATTCATTAATATATATTCATTAGGTGTCTATACATACAAACTTCAATATTTATATTTACATAACGTAGGTATCCGATATCCGTGATTAATTGCGATTTATTAGGTACCTAGTAATTAACTGCTGTATGAAATTATATACGTATACTCGACAGACGACAGTCGTTATTAAATAGCAACGAATAAACGACTTTTATTGTTACATATTTAGTTCACGAGTACATATTATTGTTTAAATAGTTTTTTTCTAATTTGTCAAAATATTATGTATGATGATGTTCAAAAACAATAATGATCTCTGTTTAAACATTTTGACTTTAGTCCTATTCATAATCACAGTACTCAGAAACGTTTTAAATCTAGATTTCATTATATATAAGTACAAAATGTATAGTGTTTGGATTATTATTTTCAATTGTTCAAGTATAATGCCTAACACAAATGAAACTTTCGATGAATTTATACATATATTTCCCATAACGATTACATATGCCAAAAAAAATTTCAATTTTTCAAAACGATCAACGGAACTTTCGGAATTACATTGTGCTCATATAAAACACTAAAGTAATGAATCAGAAAAAACCTTAGATATATTTAGTATTGTTATTTTCTAGAAAATTATTAGTTAACTAATTTTTTTTTTCGTTTTTTTCAAAAATTTTCCCATTAAATACTTATAGGTAATATAATATTGTATTTCAATCATAGACATACCTTTCTAGAAGGTTCAAAATACAATTATTATCAAAATTATTGTATCACGATACACTTGAAATTACATTAATATTCACTTCTCTATATTTTATAATTTAAACCCCGAAATAAGGTATTATTTTGTTTTGTAGATTCTACTACACTATGATAAGTACCTATAAATTAAGTCCAGGTATAAAGGACATCATGTGATTTATGAGTTACGTGAAATAAATTATTTTAATTGTATATCGTTACGTATCTACTTACACAAACACAAATTGATATATTATCTAGTATTATATTATATAAGGCCGTTGTGTTAATATTAAAATTAGGGTCATATGTAAATTAAATTAACCCGTGTTAAATATAATTGAAAACAACACGGCCATCATATTTATCCATGATAATTTAATTTTTTTTAATTACATAAACTAAATTTTAGTGGATACAGGACACTGTTCGAAATGAAAACAATATAAATTATATAGCATGAATTAGCATTTATATTGAGATTGAGATCAAAGTGAGAGAGTGCGATTAGTGTTCATCAACCATTATAATATTTTTGTTTTCGACGTGCAAACAAAATCTAATTCCACATAATCATTCGATATCAATTCAAAGGGGGTTTATTTATTTGTTCATCCATAAAATTAATTTATAGTGATAACGATGATTTTTCGGAATACATTAAAATAAGTCAATTTCATAACTTTACTTGTAATATCATTCTGAATATATTATATAAAAAAAAAAACGGATTTATAAAGTAAATTAATTGACCGCTGTTAGATATAAACATTGATCAAGATTTTTATGTCAATTAACTTCAATAAAAGAACAAACAACTACTGAAATATTTTTTTTAAGTTAAAAAGTGCTAATTTATTATCAATATATTTTAATTATCATTTTTGGTAATGATAAATAATAATATTGTAATGAGAACAGTGGTTACTTTGAGAGGGAAGAAAATATTTAAAAACTAATATTTTCGCATAAGAATGCAGGGGAACACTCTATCCCTATATAAAGGCATGTTAAAAATGAAAAAAAATTTTTTTTACATAAAAACCACGTGTTTAAAAGTTTAAAATCCATAAAATATAGTACTTTCTAAGCCTACTCTTAAAACATCCTTCAAGATAAATGTACTACAAGAATGATTTTATGACAGTATAAAATAAGTACGCTTATATTATATTGTTTGATATTTTACTCATACGGAATGTTTGTGATATACAAACATCATACATTTATACATGTATTTGAGTGTATTCGTAAACGAATTTTCATGTTAAGTAAATTCATCGTGTTTAAATGATTTTTTTAATAGATGCCAGATCATGGTTCGTTTATATATACCAAAAACATCATAATATAATATGTTATTATAGTACATTTATGCAATGAATTTTTTTCTTCAATAAAAATAATTTAAAAGAGCTATTGTCTTTCAACATAATATAATCTTGAACCATTGTGTGGTTCAACCCATGTTTTATTTACGATAATCGTAGTATCGTACCCACCTAAGCGTACAGAATATTTTTTGGGTAAGTTATCAGTTTTTCAGTTACCTACGTACATCGGTTGATATTGTTATTTTTTATTTTTTTCTACAAATGATACATCCAAACACCAAGTTCTTATCGCTTTCATTGCGACTGAGTCCTTTAATATTTACGTACATTTTATTGTCCATCTCTATAATAATATTATCGAGTATTATAGTTGAAATATATTCGAATTGCATTTGTGCAAACATGTTAACCTAATATTAACGTAATTAATTTTATTCGTGGTTTAAATTACGTTTATGCATTTTGCATTACGAGCGTATTTATTTTGTACATAGGGCTCAACTGAATTACGGTCATAAACATAATTATATTATATGACGTTTAAACTAAGTATAACAAAATAAGTGCAACTGGTATTTTGAAATATATGAGGTTTTTCAAATAAACGACAACTGTGCGCGTCTGTATACTGAACAGTTAATTTATATTATTATTATTATGAACAACGTCATTTATATGAAAACGCAACATATGGCGATGGGAGATAACAGATAATGACCACCAGTGGCATCAGTTGCTAATTTATTATGATTACGAACGGTTAAGGAAATACATGGTCAATTTAAAGAAAACATATTTTGGAGCCAAAATTTTTTTTTTTTTCAAATCACACGTCATGTCATGATCATAAACAATATTAGATAAATGTATTAATTAATAATCATTTCCGTGGTGTATATTATCATCTAACGAGTAACGATCTGCCTAATGGAAAGCTAATAATTTGTACTCATTCTTATTACATACCTTTTATGCTGAAATTATACTTCGGTAAAATTCACCATAAATTGAAATTTGTATTGAATTAACTTTGTTCTTGATTTTAATATAACATGGACAGCTATAAGAAATAATTATTTTCATTTTAATGATAAACATTTTAAAAGTTTTCAAAATAAGAAATCTGTTACTTATTTTTGTAAAAATATGTATTAAATTCAGTTTTGCACTTATTTAATTTAAATCAATTTTTCCTCATTTTTAACTAAGCTACATAAACAATCAAATTTTCTAATATTATTGTTATTTAAGATAGGATTTGATGTAAAGACTCGGTTGGAACAAAAAAATTAAAAACCTATGAAAAAAATATTTTTTTTCGTGTTCAAGGGTTCGTTTAAAATTTTTACATGAAAGAAGTAATAAATTAAAAATAAATATAAATACTATTGAAAACTATATTTTCAGGATACTCTTATTTAAAATATTATATATTGCAGATTATGTTTTAGATAAAAAGATTTGTGGTTACCTATTGAAAAATTAGTTAGACCCCGTCTGTATACTATATTTCATATTAGGTATAATGTTATGAACACAGCAGAACAACTAATCAAAATATTAAAATCGAACCGGGTGATTTCTGCAATCATGATTCAACGAAAATATTACATAAACTATGTGTATAAAATATATATTATGTTACAGATATTGGCCTTCCAATATCCGTAATTAAATATTCAAAATGTATAATTTCTGTGTCACTGCATCACAGTAACCGACGGGAATAACCGTGATATACCTATTATGTAATGCAATTGCTTTGTGGGGCAACTTTCCGCTTGTTTATATCATAAAAATATACATACTCCAGAATGAACGTAAACTATAATACATTCACAGAGTATAATTTTCATTAAAAACACGTACCTATTACACTCACGGACTGTGCGTGTAATAAATATTCAGAAAATTCGTAAACAAAAAAAGAGAACTATGTATAATAATACGAACGTAAATCATATTATTTTATTAACTATCTTCAAATACCTTGGCAACAAGTTTTCGCGTGCGTTTGATAACGTCTAATTATATATAGTTGTTTTTATTGGACAAACGGATACTCTTAGTGCAAGGTGAACCTATATCATCTATCTGTTACATCATTTTAATAGTCGTTGGCCGTTTGCAAATGAGTCAAAAAGAGCAGCAAATATCGGTACAATCAAAAGAGCTCAAAAAAAAATACCTCTTCGATAATTTTTAATAGTATATCCTTTAAAATCATATTCCAGAAGAATTATCGCTGATGAATTGCTGATAACTATAGAGTCGGAGATTTAATGTCTTATGAAACCCAAATAAATGTAGGAAAAAAATTATTTCATTCGCTAAAAATTCTGAATAATGCACTATTAAAATGTACTTATCGCTTCTTATTTTTTCAACAACAAATGTGATATAAATAACATTTTATAAGTTATAATTTAATAAAGGTTGATTAAGAATTATTATTATTGTTTTCCGGTTACTACGGTTATAGAGTACCTACTTAATAGTTAAATAAAAATCATGTATACAAATCTTAAAAATAAAATTTGAAATATCCATCCAAAACTCCAAAAATGCTTTAAAAAAATTTAAAAATCAACCCAATAATTGGAAATTTTCGAAAGACGTGGAAAAATGAAAACTCAACTTTTGTCGTCTCATTAAAATATTCATGAAACGAATTTGTGACAATCCGAGCATTGCGCATTAAGCTTTGGAAAACAATGAAAAGTGAATCAAGATCCCGCCTTACTGCAGATTACTCTGCGGATATTTTATTTCTCTAAATTATTGAATTTCGTTTCAATTCTTTTTGTTGTTTATTTTACTATACATCGTTTTGAAGAATCGATCATCAGCTTATGTCTAATTTACTTATCAGCTCTCTACTTCACTGCCTAGATTTAATTACGAAATACAATAGAGAATGCTGTATTTTCATCAGCGTGTTATTAAAACTTAAAAGTGTAACTATCGCTATAATATTGCAATTATTTTGAAAGATTACTGATTTTAAATTTTAAATTCAATAATATAATACCAATATATGCTTATAATAATCAGGCGACGGTGTTCCAAGGTAGAAAAATTAATATTTGATATTTTCGTGTGCGCCAATTATTATAATTTATGGACCATCGGAGGAAAAGTTTTGGAAATTTTTTTGTTTTAAAATATCTTTCGAAATAATTATTTTAGAACGCATCATCTAATAAACAATAAGCATCACTCTTATCTTTGGCGTTATTTTCGTCCGTACGCCCTTATCGTTAGAAAGCTACAGGTAGATAAATATAATATTTATAATATTATGTATTATAATTTATAAATGTATACTTTCGAACCGCGTAGGTAGCACTGTACGGGCTTTCCTGGGTATCGTTACTTTTTTTTCTATTCGATATAATGATATGACGGGTGAATAAACGTTTTAACTTATCTAACTCATTTTTGCGATATTATTTAGAAAGGTAATTACAACGCATTCGGAGCAGCTATGTACGTATAATAATAACATGAAATACCATAAATTAAAACGAAACTTAGCTATTTATTTTTAATGTAATTATACAACATTATACAATGTGCTCCGACGAAGAAAATAAACGATTATGAATTTGCGAATAAATTTGATTTTCTGTACAGGAAAATATTTAAATTAAAGCCATATAATACAAGTACCTATATAAGTTCACTGTTGATATTATTGTGCACCTTTAACTATATATTGCTCGGTATTTATTTATTTAAGAATTTTAATAACGAATAAGTGTGTACGAAATTAATTTAGGGAAATTAAAAATTATGAATAAATATATATACTTTACTCTTTTTGCTGCAGGTTTATGAATAGTTAAAATGATGTATTATAATCTCGATTTGAATATCGAACTCGTTACACATATTTTATCACCGGCTTTAAAATGTTTTTACTTATTTAATTCTATATCCATCATGTCGTTACCCAATTTAAGTTAAAATGATGTTTTCAACGTGTTTAATTATCATGGATTTTTTTAGTGTTATTAAATCACTTGTCGATTATCGATTTTTAATTTACTTTACCCACGTTCGGTATTTTTACTGTTATAATAATAATAGCTCAAGACTTGTAGTTGATTATTTTGTATTCTTTATAATATATAGTGTATGAATAATTCTCATCGATTAAAGTGCCATGATCTAACCCAAGCGTCAAATTTTTTCTAACTGGCACACCAAGCTAACTTATGTTTAAAAATTATTATAATAATTCTCAAATTAATTATTCACTATATAAAAATTAATTTATTAAGCTAAAAACAATAGACTACATTTGTTTCTCCATTTGTTGTTTTTTACAACTATATTAAAACACAATATAAAATAATAAAAAAGTCGGAAAATAATTTTTATCCATCCTCGATTAAATTTTCTATCCATGGATTTTTAAGCAATTTTTAGATTTGACCCACCGTAAAAAAAAGTTGTAGACCTCTTCAGTTTTAATCCATTTAGGTTATCTACACGTTGAATAGGTATTGTTATATTGAACATAATGGTAAGTAAAAAGTATAATTTACGATCCGAAGAGATTTTTCATTAAGGAACTACAAGTAAGGTCAGAGGTAAAATTTTAAAACATTTCATCCCCCCTCCCCCCGACAAATATGACCAAATTACGCTACTGCACGCTGCAGGGGGGTTTGACAATTTTAGTCGACCTTAAGATTATTGTTAATCTTATATTTTATTTCGAAAAAATGTCAACATTATACACGATGAGTAACCACCCCGCCGGCCGACACCCACCCGTACTTTTTTCGCGCGACCGCAGCCGTCTCTGAGTTGCACGGGACCGAAGGCCGCAGGGACGACCACGTGCACCGGCGGCGGACGGACACCGACGTCGATCAGACGTTAAACGGGACATCCTGCGTGCGAGAACAATGGGACCGTGGCGGCGGTGTGCAACCGAACGACGACGGCGGCGCGCGGAAAACGCGTACGGATCGTCGCGGACCGGACGGATGTAATGAACACGGGCGCACAAAAGGAATGATGAAAAAATGTCGTTTCGGCCGACGACGGTCGCGTGTGCGAACAATCGTCGGCAACAGGTACACGCGGCAGCGGATGTCTGTTAATTCCGATGGTACTACGTTGTTCCGATCCGGGGTCCAAGCGCGGATTGTTGCGGAACGGCAGTACGAAGACGGACGCGCGTCGATGCGCACCGATTTCCTCGCAAACACACTTCGCGTTGTCAACAAATACAATGTCCATGGAAGAAACGATCGCGGCAAAGATCAGCTCCGGCGGCGGCAGACGAACGCGACCAGCGGCCGGCCCGGCCACCACTGCCGTGTTCATGTTGCTGTTCCGGTGCGGCCTAGTATCCGCCGTCACGGTGGACGGCACCTCGTCGTCCTCCCCGTCTATGGCCGCTCGGCCGCCACCTCGTACCACGTCGTCGGTGGCCGCGGCCGCAGCCGTGGTGCCGTGGCACGTGAACAAGACGACGACGGCCGAGCGCGTGGACGTGTGCATGCTGAACGCTTGCGAGGCGTACGTGAGAATGCGTGACGACCTGGCGGACGCGGTGCGACCGATCAACGAAAAGCTGCACGGCGGCATGGCGGACGACCGCGGCTCCGTGCTCGAGGCCAGGCTGCAGCGTTTGGACAGACGGCTCCGGTCCGTCGAACAGCCCGGCGAGTACCATAATTGTGTCGTTATACGCACCAATGGTCCCCAAACTGTGTAGTACCATGATGGGCAACTAGCGTTAAAGGGATTGACAGCAATCATTTTCTATCTTTGTCCATCACACGCGCAACGCGAGAATTTAGACGTTTTTGACTCCCAGAAACGTACACAATCGATCAATAAATGCGATAAGAATACTTTGAAAACTGATTTCAATTCGTTGTTAAGTCGTAATTGGACTTTTCCATTTTTTGTCCCCCGAAATTCCATAAAATATATTGGAATATAAATAAATATATATATATATAAAAATTTGGAAACATAAAAATCGACAAAAGTTAATTTTTGGAGTATGTTAAGTATAAAATTCAAAACATTTGAAAAATTTGATCTAAAGAAGACTACTTAACAACGAATTGAAATCAGTTTTCGAAATTCTTATGGCATTAATTGATCATCCATCGGTACGTTGGACGTAGAAAACGTCTAAATTCCTATGTTGCGCGTATGATAGACAGAAACAGAAGATCATGGCTTACAATCCCCAATTATTTATTATTATACATGTATTTGCAAGTTACTTGTAGTATTCACGCGGAGCCCCGTGATTAAAACGTTTCAAAAAAGAACATCATCTCCAAAAGATGTTTGGGAACCGTTGATGTACGTCATCACAGAGATTTAAGAGGACGCGCACACCCGTGTGTGTTGTCATCGTTTCATATGCAAACGTACACATCATAGACAATTTACGTTCAAATAGTCCATATTTGTATGATTATAATTTTTTTTTCTTTTACCGATGTTTATGAATATTTCTAATTAATACACTTTTATTATGAACTCAGCTTATCTGTATCCAAATATATTATGCTTATTGAATAATCTTACAACATGTTAACTAAGTATTTCTGTACTGTATATTCAGTTGTTCAAGTTGTTGCTGTAAAAATAAATAAATATGTTGTGTTGTTAGCGTTTAATACTAGTGTAAACTGTAAACTCATATTATACATTATCTGTGTATTGTAGTGCTTTTTTACGATATTTTAATTTTCAAGGGAGCTACATGAGATTTTTTTTAAATTGTGATATTTCTCGTACTTATTACTTGCTTAAAAATTGAAATATCGTAAAAAATCGACCTACAAAACATTGATAATGTTATTGTCATGATTTTTTATGTAAATGGTCCAATTACTCTTATACTATTAAATCTAACAACACAGCATTGATCCAAATACTAAACGCGAAATTGATATGTTGTACATTTCTAAGGCGAAGACAACACACCTAGGTGTATGGGTGTAGCATCCTTTTAATATCGTACTTATATCGTATCTGATGTCAAATGACCTCTGCAGCGGATACACGTGGAAGAAAAAAAGGTAACAGGGGATATTTTAGCTTAGAAAAATCATGGTCATCAAAGTATGTGCACGCGGTGCTACGTGAAGCACCGGTAAAATGTCAAGGGGTACGTAGGAAAAAGACCGATTTATGTGTGAATGTTTCAAAGGGTCTAGACCACAAAGTATAATAAAACAGCCGTGTCGTGATCACAGATGTCTAATATACCCTTGGACTAATAGCATACTGGTAAAGTGAAATATTTTTTTGTTGTCCAGACAAATGGAAAATAAAACGTTTATGTTCCATGTACTAGGAATAGGCAACTGGTGGACTGTGTGTCGCGTCCGACCTATGTACCATTTTGATCTGACCCGTGTTACTTTTTAAAGTTTAGCATTACGATTAAAAATAATGATTCCATGATAAAATATCGAAAAAAAAAAACGTTTTTCACAATTATATATTTAATATAGCGCTTATATGCCAGATTGCTAGCTGATATAATTTTAGTAATAATTCTCATCTGTGGTCGTCTTGTCGAACTAATATACTTTGATTGATAAAATATTTAAATTTCATAACATATGCATAGCTAATAGAAATTAGTTGTTTCAGTGTTGTCGTATCCAAAACATATAATATACGCTGTGAATCTCGGGGTCATGTTATTGTTCTCGTTTTGCTTTCTGGTCGGCTAGATTTTACTGATATGGTAACGAATGAGAGAGTATTGGAAATATTGTCTGAGAGAATAAATCTATGGAGTGGTATCATAAGAAAAGGAAAAATAAACGGATCGGGCATGTAATGAGACATAGTGGCGGTTTCTGGGATTAGTTATTGAAGGTTGCGTAAAGGAGAATTATAAAGAGGAAGGCCGGGATTAGAGTATATATGTAACAAATAATGAAGGACCGATGGTGTGATTCTTACGGAGAAACCAAGAGAAAGGCAAATAACAGGGAAGTATGGATAGTTTCGACAAACCAATCTTAGTACTGAATATAATAGAGAGACATTTTAGTGGTCGTCTAGTAACTTAAAAAAGTTGGCCGTCTCTGTTATGTAGAGAAAACCCGCGCGACGATAATGCTTGGTTAAAATTAAATAATTATCACGTAAACAGTCATGAACTCATGAATAATATTGCTTTATGAGAGTAGAACTTATGCGTCTTTCTGATAAGTCAAAAACTCAAATCAAATCAATACTACTAACCCGTTGACCGCCACAGTTAATGTTACATTTATGTCTATTGCACGTATGTATATTATTACAAATTACTCCTATTGAAGTTTAAACAGGTTATATAACTATTATAACTTATATGTGTAATTATAGTGTCTCAATTAAAATTATAATCACATTATTAAGTTGTAATATGCTCTAATACTTAATAATTATTATTATTTAATATAAGTTATATAACATGATTTATACATTAATTATCCTTTGTATATTATTTTACTATTTTTGCTTTTTTGATGTGCGATACGTCATATTGTTTTATTAAGACTACTATAAATCAACAAAAATATACAAGTTACTTAAGTTACTAAAGCAAAATTATACAAGCTGCAAGTAAGTTTGTAGTGTGCAGTTATAATGTTTTATTATTACTGAACGTGAATTAAATAACTGTCGGTCAATTTTGCTTTGCCAATGTACGCCCGGATATGTTTCTCAAATCTCGAAAATAACTTACTAAAATCTTCTATGGTATACACTGTAAGAACGAAACCAAATATATATGTATAAAAAAAATCGTATTTGAATAAATTAAAACTTATAAACGTATAAATTGCAATCTTGACCGTATGTGTAGTTCTCGTAACACGTTTTGTATAACAGCACACGATTTAATGCGAGTTGTATAAATATAATGCAACACGTCAATATCAAATAATTAGTTTGATAAAGTTTTAACATAATTTTGCCAACGTGATATTAACGTTTTGTATGACCATACACTAATAATTACATAATGCGCGCAATCAATTCACACGCAACACTCTTGAACCTTGAAAATCTTCAAAAACAAAATAAATGATGTACATCATCACCGGTACATAAATCGATATTATTTAAATTCGTCTTCATAAAGTCAATTTGAATATGAAAAGGAACTTAATCAACAAATTCTGTTAGAAAGTATTTTTATATTTCTATGTCGTACAAGGAAAATCCTGATCAAATTTAAAGGCGGCCGCTAGTCCTTTTTTCCGTCGAACGTTTGTACAAATAATTTATACATATTATATTATACAATGTATATATATGACATCGTAGTTTGATGAATTTTCCATATTCTTGTATGTTAGGGCTTTGCGTCGTACCTATCCTGTATTAAAATAAAAATATATTTGTAAAAACAATTCAGTAACTTAAACAAACCGTGAATTAACTAAGTATGATAATTTTATTCGTTTTATCGAGAAAACCAATCTTAAAAATAAATTAGGTTTTGTCGTGACTCATGTTTTTACTCGACAATATTTTACCATGCGAAACGTGTTAAACGAACTATTAAATTAACTATGGATACTTCAAAACAGTTATTGTTTTCAAATCCCGTCGAGTGTTACACGTTTACGATATTGAAGTCAAATGCTAAAATACTTGATTTTTTAATAAACATAAGGCCATAAGGTTTATATTAATGTATGCCAGAGAAGTGAACAATAATGAATTGCGTGTCACCCTGAAAATGTATATGCGATAATATTGTTTATTAGTTAAACGACCTACAGACAATAATATAGAATTTGCGCATTATGTTACTATGTTAGTAATAAAGGCTCTTCTTTTTCATATTTTAACGTTTCATCATTTATCAGTTAATTTCGCAGCCATTTTGATAGTTCTATTGCGCATAATTGGTCGTTATACGGATTAATATTATAAGTTTACCTAATTTTTAATATTATCTTAAGAAAATTTCTGATAAAATCACTGTCGCAAATTTTCGATATTTCAGTTTATTATTTTTTTTTTTAATGTGAATTATAAATTACGTAAATGTTTAATAAGACAATACGTTTAAAATAGTATATTCTATAGGTTATTTTTCCAAGGGCTCTTTTAGCTATTTTTTATAGTATTTTTTTAAGTTTCTGGGGCATTTAATTCCGGGCCCTATATTTCTATAATATAATTGCAATTAGTCGATCAATAACAAATTGTCGTATCTGCTGCAGCAATGATCGAACGCAATCGGTGTGATAATATTGCGTATAACGCGGCTGAGAGTGCAAACAACAAATTAATAATTTGATACGTATATTGTATGGTTGTGATTCAGTGTGGACAATCGTGTCGGACGATGACCGGTGGAAACGGTGCAACCACGGGCCGTGCAAGTGCAGAACTGAAACGCATTCGGTGAGCTGTTGGAGAAAGGACTTTGAAGAAATCCCACCGGGCCAAACTCTGCCGTACGACGTCAGCGAAATGTAAATACCATACGGGAATGTCGTTCAACTCGTATATACTGTACTATTATACTGTATAATATTGTATATTTTACTGCCGCCGCAGTAGTGGCAAAGAATTATTATAACGAAATCCTCCCGCGTCCCCACTACCATTATTATTATTACTATTATTATTATTACTATTATTATTATTATTATTATTATTATTATTATTATTGAATCAAATCGAAAGATCGTTTCGAAACTTGCGTATAAATCCTCGCACTCTTTCCACCGCGAAAGAACGTTTAAAAACACATTAAACAACAATCCGTTTAACGAGGCCACTGTGACTTGATGACTCGTCAGGAGAGAAAAAAAAATTATTAGGGAGCGGAAAAAAATTATGATTATACCCGAATGGTTATTGTAAAACCTAACATCAATGTCAACATATTATAGTAAAATTGTACCGATTTTTCATCAAAACTCCTATTTGTGTACACTATACACGCGTAATACTACCTTGCCATACAGCTATTATTATAACCATAATACCATTTTCTATTGTCAAAATCATCTTATGTAACAATATTATTATAGCAGTGTGTTGGAATCAGAAATGTGCATGTAACGCGTGATTTGAAAATGTATCATTTAGACCAAACGCTTCACACACACGCGCGCGCGTGCCTTGCGATCCGTGCTTAAAAAATAAACACCGATGATTGAGAAATGCGTGTATTGCTGATTTGAAGTTGTTTCTATTGACCTCTTTATAGAATATATATATTTTATCATAATATTATGTTATTTTTATATTTTATTCGGTTCACGCGCGCGCGCTACGTATGTACAAATAATTAAAAACAATAATAATAATACGTACACCGGGCATAACGTTATGTACGGTCCAAACTTCTAAAACTCACTATAAAAAATAATAAACACAATCAACTTGTGGCAATACAACATTTTTTTCCCCAATACTATTCATATTATGCAATCGAACGGAGTTATTGTAATCAATTAAACATTAAACGCAATTATTAGATTTGTTTTTTTTTATATATATAATATATAAATATATTATAATAATAATATAACCATTAACTATGGTATATTTACGACAATATTAAAATATTCTAATTCTGCACGACTATGATTTTATTTTTCCAGTGATCTGAGCACCAACCGCATGATGTCTCTGCACAAAGACACGTTTAAGGGCTTGACCAACCTAACGGAACTGTAAGTGTGCGGATATCCGTGTGTGGGTTACGCCCGAACGTTATGCTAAACAATTTGCACTTGTGTACGTTTCAGAGATCTGACGGACAACGATATTGATTACGTGCCCACTGCCATTTTCAACACGCTGAGAAGCCTTACAAAACTGTAACAATATTATTGTACCCAACGTCTTGTGGTGTGTACCTAGAGTAAAATATCGTTTTGATTTGACCGTTTTCAGGAGGTTTCACAGAAATCACCTGATCGAAGTGCCGTTGCTGTTCAAAAAAACCGTGAAATTACAGATATTGTAAGTTAATTTTCTACTCCCGCAGATGGTGGTGCGTTGTGTCTAAAAATATTGTGTTGCTACTATAGCTGACCCAGCTGTACTTTCCAAGATGTCGTTATTCGACATTATTGTGTACTGCCTCTCCCATATTTATTTAAGTACATCGTGTAAATATAAAAATGGATGATCTGCATGTATACATTACAATATAATACGTCATCTCTAGAGTCTATAATCCGTTGTAGAAAAATGTATGATGGTTCAATTTTATTTATACGAATAGCAAATAGATTTTTTGTTGATGCCTATGCCTATCACGGTCACCATTTTTATTTTTTTATCGACACTGGTCACGTCACCGCACTGTTATAAGTTGTAGGTATACAATTTGCTATTCGACACATACTAACAAAATAACTGTTATATTATAATGATTATTAAAAATAATTTATAACATACATAATAAATGTATATGTTATTGGACTAAATCAGAGATTCCCAATCTTTTTTTACCCTCGGCACCCTTAGTTACCTTAGTATTTTATAAAAATCCGGAGGCGTCTTTTATCTTTACTATGGAGTTTATTGCATACAGTCCATGCTCATATTATGTTTTTATATTTTTAGCAATTTCAAACTGGTATGAAAATATGGAGTATAACAGGTTTTATATTATAATTATTGCTCAAAACGTTTTATTTTTATTTATTTTATAAGATAACACTCTCGAAGGGTTAATATAGTACAGATAGTAAATACTAAATATTTTTCATGAAAATGATTTTTTTTTTTTAAAAAATATATTTCAAATAGTTTCACGGCATCCTCAATATCAGTTTGCGCCCCCCTCCCTGGTTGAAAATCTCTGGACAAGATAGAAGAAAAAAAATGTTAACTGTTAACACGGAAACCATTTCAATTCCAGGATCATAATTGCTATAAAATTCAGCAATAATAGACGAACCTTTTAATCTCAATAGTAGCGTTTATATTTAAGTGAAGGCGTATAGCTGAAGTGATTGGAAGAGAAGAATTTGTAGTTGTCAGTGACTTCCAAAAACATATATATATATATATGATTCAATGTATTTCTGTACAACAGAGAATTTCGATTCTTTTTTGTCATCCGAGTTACCAATAAAGTATCCAAATACCTAAAAACCGATTTTTGGAAGTGGTATTGTGGGACTATCAAAAGATTCAATGGCCTTAATTTAATGATATTGATTAATAAATTATTAATTTAATGACTTACGGACAACGCTGACCATTTTGAAAAAATCGTTCCCGCAGTTTTTGAATTAAATAATCTCATATTAACCAACATTAATTTTTTAATATGAATCATGTCAAATAACTGTGTGTAAAAAACGTATAAATCGCACCATTTTTTTTTTTTTTTTTTGTGTTTTGTTTTTAATAATTTATGGGTTTATTGCCTTGGAACACATAATATACTTATGTGTTAATAAAATAATATTCCGATGTCGTATATTGAAACGTTATATAATATCATTCCAAGGCGATTGATCTAAATGCTGTTAAATAATATTATCATAATATCGCTAAGTATATTATATTAATGAAATCGGCAGTTGGTAATAATTAACTATGTAATTGAAAATAAAATGGAACCTAGAAAAATGTTCGAAAAAGCTGTACCCATTAGTCACCAGATCAGAATTTTAAATTATTTAATTTCAATACTTAGGAATCGCCCGTGTTTTTGTTTTAAATGTCACAACGTCTGTCATGTGCACCGATGCAGGTACAACCGGGTTTAAATCATAACACGCACAGACTCTGAAAATGGATAAATCTGTTACGTGATCCCAAACGTAAATATAATACTGATACCATAATATTAATTTAATATTAGTGCAGTGTATGCACGTTATACTAATAATAATTATCTCTGTACATATATTTTACGAAGTAAAATAAAATATAATATCTTACTTCCTGATAACGTATTTATTGCAACACCGTTTCAATTAAAATACTTATTATAACTTTCTACACATCACTCGCTCCGAAATGTAAATTATTATTATTATTATTATTATTATTATTATTATTATTATTATTATTAATTATTAATTATTAATTATTAATTATTGTAAATCGGTAGTCGTTCGCGTTTCACTTCACCCCACATTCATATTATATTTATATTGTTGTTATATTTCATGTGAAAATCGAACTAATAATTCATATTTTATTTTCGTTCTGACTCAACAGTGAAGACTACAGTGGCTGTAATAATACAGAGAATTAATTATAATATAATACAATGATGTTGAATCATATATACTTTACGGTAATTGCTATTGCTGTTTCGATGTTATACTACTATGATAATTATTTAAAGCTTACTAAAGCTACATGAATAAAAACGAAAAAAAAAAAATTTAAAACGATATGCGCAGTGGTTGAATATTCCACGGGGGAATTAGAATACTTAGAATAATTGGCGTATAAGAGTACGTCAATGGTAGCAATATTATTTTATATGATATTATAAATACGATCAGTAGAAATAATATTTAATGATTAAGTACATAATATGCGTCTACAAATAATTAGTGGTTAGAAAAAAAAAAAAAATGATGACGAAAAAGTGAATGAACGAGTAATGGAGAAAGGTCGATTAAAATATTTAAACCAGTTTTATGTCTATCGTTACTATATCGTTATATAATATTTATTATTTTTGCATAAATTGTTCCATTCGCAATAAACCGCGTAGCTTATATTTTTTTTATATGTAACTATATTAAAAATCGTGTGTCCGCGTGGGCTGCGTCGAGGGTGTCAACTGTCAAGTAATACGCTCTCTGCGGTTGTTGAACTGCGATAAAAATGACGATAATAATATTAATATGAATTTTCATCAAATCGTAAACGCGTTTTAAACAAATATATTAATACATTTTTATCTAAACGTGTAAGATGATATTATTATAATATGTGGAATCAATACAGCCACTTATGGCTTCGTAGTGCATCTTGATAATTGAACAATATAGTACATTATTCCACAAGAACAACATTGCGCTGTATGAAATTGTCTGTTCCCAGTTTGTACAATGTACAATGTACATACATCTAGTGCATCGCACTTAAAATTTATAGGAGTTTGAATAGATGATCGGAAAAAAAATAAAAATTGAAGTAGAATCAAGTAGTATAAAGTAGTCAATTTGTAGAAACAAATAATTTGTTCCCCTGCACCCGATAAACAGTTAACCAAAACTATTTATTACGTTTAAACATACTTTTATTCCTATTCAAGTGTAATTTGTCGGATGACTAGTATTTTACAATAAGTTGAACAAATTTTACTCGAGACTAGTTATGTATGCAAACATACCTATTAATTTATAAATAACTTCCATATACTTATATAAATAACTTCTAAGTATGCTCAGCTCAAAGGCTAAAATCTATAATCAAATATAATCAGCTATTAACATGACTGTAAAATTATTTTTTTAAACTTTAAAATTACTTTGCTGTAGCAATGGACTTCTATACAGGTCGTGTTCCAATAATTACAATTGTTTTAAATATCTAAGCACATAGATTTTATTTATTTTTTCATTATTCTATATAAGTAAGAAAATGTAATTATTTATTAACTATTGCGATTTCTATTTTATTCAGTTATGGACTAATTAATGTAATTTTCAACCGTCGATTTCATTAAATGCATAAAATATTTTATACATAGTTTAACGTCATAATCTAGAAACCTGTTATGTCACTTATTGTGGATAATATGTATATTGGCATTTCTTCAACATATACATTATGTTCAGTGTATATTTGAAGTTTTCTAGTAAATAAAATCATTTGCAATCACATCTGCGAGTGTATAAACTATATTGAAAATTTGCATGATTATATTCGTTGATTGATCATAAACTGCTTAATGCGATGCAACTACCATGATAATATTATATTTTGTTGTGCATGTATTATATTCAAACACGATTTTAGAGACATGTCAATGAACCACATCAAACAACTACCGGAAAAACTGTTCGAATTCACGAGCAACTTACTGCTGTTGCATTTGTACGACAATCAAATAGAGATACTTCCGAAATCGATTTTCAAAAACCTCAGCCGGCTGGAAGACCTGGACTTGTCGGCGAACGCGTTGTCGGATTTATCATCGGACGTGTTCCGCGGCGTCGTGTCGCTGAAGAGGCTGAAGTTGCAAGAAAATCAACTGCAACAACTCCCCTTGGGTAACTAGCGCGATCTCGCACTGAATACAATTTCACGTCAAGTATAAACTTAACTTGTTACCGCAGGGGTATTTGACGATGTGCAGTACCTGGAAGTGTTGTCCTTGAGAAACAATCGGATATCGTTCATTCGTCCGGGGCTGTTCAACAACATGCGACGGTTGGTCTACTTGGATCTGACCGAAAACTGGATAGCTATGGTAAGCGGGAAAACGGTTTTTCGACCAAACGTCTTCTATACGGATGTACACACGCAAACTTTCTTTCTGTTCGTACGATAATATTGTGTGTTTGCGCACGGCATGCGGTGCAGCTGAACGGCAACGAGTTCACGGACCTGGTAGCCTTGAACGAACTTCATCTCGGTCAAAATTACTTGGACTTCATACCGCAACAAACGTTCAAGAATTTGGTGTCGCTCGAGAAACTTTATCTTTTCTCCAACAATATCCAACAGCTAGACGTGGACAGCTTTAGTGGTCTGAAAAATTTATCCTCCCTATTTCTCAACAACAACATATTGAAAATCATCGACGACAAACTGTTTGAGCCGCTGAGAAATCTCAAAAAACTGTAAGTTTGTTGATTGTAACCTACGTGATTATACTTCTTAATCAGCTCTTTCGTGGGCCACAGCCTGCTATTTAAATCTATTTGCATATTGCCGTGATGAGAAGGGGAAAAGGAGGCTTAAAATATTTGTGTACAACAATTTAATTTTAGTATATAGTTAATAAAATAATTTCCTATTATATATTAATGATTTATATAGTCAAAAATATTTAATCGCTTCATCGAGGCATACCCTTATAGCCTATAGGGGTCATAACAATTTTACATTAAATTGAGATGGTCTTATTTATTTTGAAAAGCACTGCTCTAAACGATATTAACAATAATAACGCTATTTTTTTATAAGATCTGGACCACATAAAAACATCGCCGATGGGAGTAGGATATGTTGATCATATATTTTTCTATGATACCATATATACTATTGTATTATAATTAGTTAAACCGAATATACAAATTTGAAGGAAAAATGTATTATTTTGTAAATTTAAAATAACATTTTTCACACTTGAAAAACTTAATTAATTTGTTAATTGATTAATTGTTGATGGATATAAATAAACGCAACACAACATCTTGGAAATTAATTTAAATAGTTGGACTCTTCGATGTTAGTATTGTCAGTTTTCACCAATATTATACACGAATAAAAAAAAAGAACCTGACAGGGACTCGTTCTGTTGTACAGTAAGAGGAGAAGTGAATCTCATACATAGGATAAGCCATTATAATGAATGTATTAAATTTGAATGCAATGATAGCATTGTATTCTTCAAACGCTTCTAATAAATAATCGCGCTTATGAATTATAATATTTTTTGAACGACAGTAAGAACAACATATATGGAATCTTCCATATTAAACTTTCAAGTATTTTGTTCAAGCAAAACAGTGTATAATATATATAGTTTTTTTATTTTTAAGTTAAAGCAAAATAAAGAAATGTATTTGGTCAAAAATCGGTTTTGTGTAAAAATGTCCGTTTTCCGTTATCTTTTTGTAACTTTTCGCGACGCTTTTAAAACTAATGAAAATTTTTCACTTTTGACAACCTAAAGTACCAACTTGATTCACTTTAATTTCAGGAAATTTGCTTTAAAAGGAAATCGAAGCATTTTTTCTACTCCAAAACGTGTCATTAAACAAAAAAACCAAAAAAAAAAAGCACATTATTGTAAAATCAATACATTCATCACTCCGTTCAGAACCCCAAATTTATATAATGATTGCACGATGTTAATATTATTTATAAAAATTTGTGAGTTTATTATCTGCTCAAGTAGGGCTGTTGTGATTGCAGTTTATGGTTCAAAACATCAATCTTAATTGACTAATTCGATGTCTGGAGTTCATGATTAGTTTTTAGAATAACATAACCGCCATCGCACATAGATGAATTAGATAATTAAAAAAAACAAAAGCATTAAATTTAATTAATTATCCATACACCTTGTAATCATTTTGGTTATATCTAACAACTATTAACCCACATTATTAATGAGCTCTTTTTAAACACAAATTGAATATTGTGCAACATGTAATGTGATTTATTAAATCCGCGTATTATCCGAATAATCGACAATGAGTCAATGCAATTCATTTATAGTACTTATACTATTATCATATTTAAATACTAGCGATGTTTTACATTAAAAACTATTTAACAAAACAACGTAAGTAAATAACATTATAATATCGTAGATTTACGTTTTTATAAATCACTACCAAACCAAAATTCCAAATACCAAAATTACCAAATCCCATCCTGTTATATTTACCTCACTTATATTTTTATTGCACAATATTTTGATCAGACAAACACATATATTTCAATAACTATTAACTTTAAACATTTATATTTTAATCGTGTTAAACTAAAAATATTCATATTATGTTATTTTTCTTATATCGGTTGCACGCAAAATGGCAAGTGGTAATAATAGACGTTGAATGGACGCACACTATTACATATTACATAACCGTTTGATTACTCATAATTCGCTCGTAAAGTGTTATAAATGCATTTTCAATCACACTTATTATTATTATTATTATTATTATTATTATTGCGTTTTATAATCATAAAAAGTGATCATATGCCCTTGGAATGCTGTACATTAATATAGTTTACAAAAGGCGTATCAATAGCATTTGAGTGGAATATCCAAGTAATGTTTCACTTAATGTCTTAATCTCGTGGCGATGTCATAAAGTCGAAAATACCACATTCGGTTAACGTAAAGCGCATAATTATGATATTAATATCGCGCTAAAAACATTAGGTGAAAGAATACGTGTTTAAATACTATGATAATTAGTATTGATATTGCTAGTAAAATGTACGCTTCACAATATGTTTTATAGACACATCGACAGCAACAAGTTCCAATTTTTACCAACCGATTGTTTTGACCACTTACCCAATTTGGTATCGCTGAAACTCTCCAAGAATCCATGGCATTGTGATTGCACCATATTGTATTTGGCCAGGTAATTATGCAAATCTTAAATAATAATAATATTTTATTGCTCGTTGCGCTACATTACATTAATAAATATCGTAGTCAAGTATACAGGTATCTGGTATATACAGTGCAATCGGTAAAGTTAATTTGAAAAACTTTACGTTGGTTAATATTACGTCCATTTATTTTCATATGCCACTCGAACATTCGTGACTTGATTTATGCCTTTTAAATTACTTTTTCTACAAAACAAAATAAACAATATATTACATACTAAATCGAAATATATACTCGCACTAGTTTTTTCAATAATTTACTCATAACTTTACTGGGCTATTCAAAATTTGACAAAAATTAAATCAAAATTTAACTCACAAGATTTTTTTACATTATTATTACTTATATTATTACTCCTAGTCGTTGAACCAAAACAATGTTGGTTAATTTATCCCGTCATTGCACTCGAGTATATAATATAATATGCAATGCATTTTATAGTATGATTACTCGTTCACGTGAATAATAGTTGACGATAAAAAAAAATAAAAATAAAAATAAAAAATTCCTTTACCTGCGGTATGTTAACAGTTGATTTTAAAAATAGAAATTATTCAAGTGTAAAATTTTATCGATACGTATATATTTATTTATTGTCAAACGTTAATACTTGCACATTACGACTGATGTTAAGTGCATGAAACCAGTTTGACGCACAGATTACTGTGCATTGTTCGTCCAACATAATATTATCATAATGCACTAGTGCACCGGTGCAACTATATTTTAATTTCACCTGTTAATTGACCTATATTAGGGTGGTAAATTATTCTTACGTTACGTGCCAAAATTATAAGATTTTTTTTTACACATTCCAATAATTGATGAAAAATACTATAAATATATAAATTATTATTAAAAATTCTAAAAACGTATTTTATTATAATAATATAGTAATTGATTATATACTTATTCGGTAAACACATTTTCACCGCAGAAAATGAACTGCAACATTGTCGTTTTTAAAATGATTTTTTCGTCATTATTATTTTGCATATTGTTATACTTTATTTTTTCATTTTTTTTACATCTGCGACTCGTTACAGATGGTTGCGGGCGAACAGACAGAAAGTGTGGGACTCCAATCCAACATGCCGGGGTCCGAGGGACTTGGGTGGCAGACCGGTGGAGGACATGACCTTTGAAGACCTGTGCGACGGCCAATGGGCGAGCATGGTGAAGTTGACTCCTCGCGTGCCCATCCGATGACAGAAAATAATTATAATTATAATATCGTCGTTATCGTACATTATTGCGCGTTGGAAACCGATTGTTATAATGGTTTCTTTATTATCCACTCTCAATTGTATTATATTTCTGTACACGCGTTTGATATATTATATATATACATACGTACTGTGTGTGTGTGTGTGTGTGTGTATGTATTGTTTCTTTTTTTAATTGATCGTATACGGTTTAATTGCGAGCAGATAAGAATAATGCTGTTATCTGGTGCCGGCACTATATAGGTAGTATATATATAGTAATTTTAACATATTTTATTATTATTATTATTATTTTTTTTTACTTCAATGTGCCACTCGAGCGAGTAATAACACTATGTACCGGTGTATTCGCGGGTGTTTGTGCGCGCGTGTGTGTAGTATGTATGTGTAGTCATATAGATAAGAACAGTAAACAATTTTTTGATCTTCGTCAAACATTTTTCATTTTTCGTACTGCAGTCAGCAATACGCGTTCTTTACGATCAGTTCGAATCACAACTATGGTCGGCGGCACTTGTTCGTGTGTTTTTCTGTTCTGTACAATCCTGAGTGTTTTTCCCAGTGGTAATATTACAATATTATATATTTTATCTTACATGCATGCATTATAACTACGTATTTACAATGAACGCGCATATACGCAATATTTTATACTCTATTACCTTTAGATTGAAATCGTACATACATTACATAATATAATATTATAATAATTACATTAAATAATATTAATACAATATACATACTTACATATACTTATATATTATACTCGTAAAACTCATTTTGTCACGTTCTTGTTTTTGATTTTAAAATTAATAAATAAATAACGTGTGTCAATCATCATATCTGTTGCATAATATTATTTGTTCACGTATTTCTGCCATTCTATTATTGTTATTATTTTGGTTTTTTTTATTCCATTGTTTATGTAACTTGATTTGGTTTTAGATGCAACCGTGTTAACTAAGCCTTCAAACGAACAAAACGAGCACACTGTAAGTAACAAAAATCAATGCATTTTTACTACTTGGACGTTTAATGAAAAATAAAGTATAAAGTATAATAACATAATCTCTTTACATTAATTATGTTAAATTATACTACTTTTGAAAAGTTGTCACACATGAATGAATTTCAATTGGTATCTTCGCTGTATACAGTCGAATTATTATATCTAAAGAATGTAAAATATGTACGGAAAGTAGTATTAGCATGTTTTGATGTATACATAATAATAATAATAAATAGTTTACACACTGCACTGTCTGTACAAGAATGAACAACAACGGTATACGCGTGTTTAGACATTTAACAATCGGATGAGCTATTTACTATTATTACATTCCCTACATCGAATTGCGAAAAAAATATCCGTGTAAAGGTAGCTGTGTACTGACAATATTTCCCCCGCCCATAAAATTCGCTGTTTACATCCACACATGTTCAATTTACGTTTGCCTATAATATAATAGATATTTTATTTCCACAAGCACCTGAGTACCTGCGCATTATCTAATACCGTTTTGACACCAATCGTTATAATATTATATTAAACAATTATTGTATTTTAAAACCAACCCGAATTCTCTCCCCGGAAGTCGGTAATGCTAATGTTAATACAGAAGTATTAGCCTTCTCATTGCACCAATTAGTGGGCCATTTTTTCCTTTCAAGAAATACCGTGACTATAAAACCCACACACATTGTGAATTCACAAAGTTTACAACCCCCCAAAGGACAAAGAGCCCAATGTGTACATTGTTATTTGCTTGTACGGTGTATTGTTCATAATATTCGTATGCTATGTGGCGGACGGAATAGGCAGTCGATATCGATTTAAAATTATTTTTGTCCACTTGTTCTATTCTTTGAGCTCTGCCTTCACGCCACTCCGGTTCAGTTAGATTAAACGTGTTATGTTCTGCACCGATTTAATGTACGTAACACTTATCATGCATTATTATGCAATACACGTATATGTTTTTGTTATTTGTTCAGTAAAAAGTTAATAGTTTTATTATAGTCACACGAAATGGCGAAATGGGAGGGAGAGGAAAAATTAAAATCGAACCATCATGACGTATAGTAAAATATTGATACGACATTCCATCTGTAAGCATGTGCTTGAACCGAAAGGCGTTTATTGAACAAATACAAATATATTAAAGATAGTGTTACGGCTTTGGCGTTTTTAAATTTTTTTTTTAGCTTATCTACTTGAATTCATAAGAACTAAACGAGAAAATAACAAATTATGCGGCTATGACTAAAATAATATTTAGGTTAATGTGTCGGTCGATGATCTACACATTATTCACCCAGTCAAACATAATAATACAATTTATGAGTTATGACCTCTCAATTATATTGTCGACGTTTAAACGACTATATAATATCTTATGTGGTTGTCTATTTATACGACACTATCGTTATCCGGTTAATTTACCGTATGACACTCCTGTATCCTGTTGACTGTTGTCACAATATTTGAATGTTTTAAAGTAATATATACGCTTTTAACATATATTTCGTATATTTCGATTTGTTACAATATTTCGTTATTCAACAACAATAATTATTTTAATTTTTTCATCGAAAATACTAAGTATTTTCGGATCGGTCATACAATTATAATGAACTTGAATGAAAATATTATCTCATAAAATTACGTTTTTCCAAAGGAGTTCTAACGATTGAAGATGAGTAATGATATCAATCGGCAATGGATGTTATATTAATATGTTAAATTAATTTTAAATCTGGTGCAGTTTGTCTTCGTCCCGATAATTGTACCCAAACCTACACGAACGCGTTAAAAAAAAGCAACGTTTGAGTTGGTGTATAAGTTGGTAAGCTTTACGGATTCTATGATAGAAGTCAAACACGGGTATAGCAACTAACAATATTTTAAAATCTTTCTAAAATAAATATTTTTATCTTTCTGCAGTACCGAAAAAAGCATTTTAAAGAAAATGTTTTGCCGAAACACGACGCGTATAATATTATGTACCATCGTACGTGGTGTACTTATATGTTTAACACGTGTCTGAAGGTACTATAATATAGATATTATATAGCAATACAATAAACAAAATTGTCACATTTTCTTTAGTGTATATTCGTTGAAATTTCAAATGCATTTAAATGTTATTCATCACGGGTACAACGGTGAATGATAAAGTACAATAGGTAATATATGAATAATAGCCACTAAGGAACAACTTGTATACCTTGTAAACTTCAAGTTATAATGCCATACTATTTAACTGTCACAATATTAGTCTTATTTACCAAAAGCAAATCGAAAACAATTTATTAAGGAAAAAAGTACGTATTTATAAAATATAATTCTATACATTTAAATACATTATATATATTTTAATATTGTATGTGAACCGCAGCTGATATACATACCAATTATTTTAATAATCGCATAAAATAAAGTCAATAGAAAAAAAAATTAAAATACGTAAAGTAAATACTATAATTTCTGAATCACCTTGTCTGCATGTAATTATAGTTGTTTACATCTACTAATAAAGAGCCACTTTCGTTCCCGATGACCAATATAATAATATGTGATTCTGCTCATACGTTGTTGTGTACTTGACCTTTTGATCTGTAATAATATAATAATTGGATTAAAATTCAATTTCACTATTATTATCGAACACAAATTAAATGCAGTCAACGTATAAGGTCTATAATTTACATGAGATTATTAAAATAGGTTGTACATATTATATTATATACGTAAATTGACTAATTAATAATCGTTTAATCGTTTGAAGCTAATCTCACGTCTGACTGGTTAAGTAAATAAATTATCCTCCGTTATTTTCCTATAAACCCATCTATGTGAACATTTTTTTTTTTCATTGACGTAACACGAACAATTAAATAATATTATAATGGTTGTTCTTTTCCAGCGTACAATTACAAAGCAATACACTTTTTTATTTACCGTACAACACACGTTTTATAACATTGTAAAAAAGTCGCATTTTAATAATTGTTCGTATCATGTGATACTCATACAAATATACGCGTTTTAATTTTCGATGGTACATTTAGTCATGCTTAGTGTTGAAACATTCTTTTATCGCACCTGCAGTATAAAATATCTTGAAATCTTTATTCGTTAATTTGATGACTTCATTTATGATTTTTGCATCATATTTTCTTTAATGGTAAATAATTTTAATATTTATTATCAACTATTGACATATTGACTTATTTTAATTTATAATATTATATATGACAATATCTTTGTATAAACTACAAAGATTTGTTGAATGTATCAAAGTAACTCAACAATTTTTTTTTTTTTTACTCCAGAATTCGATTAGACCAGTTTAGGATGGCGTAAACCTTTTTTAATCCGTACAGGTTGGTGGCTATCGTATATTAAGTTCGATGATTTACATAATGATTTCGCAGAATCATGGAAATTAAGAAATACACTATGTATTATACATACATTGTTTATCATTCTATGAAAACATTGTTAGTAGTTGTAATTATTGTAACTATATATAAGTATTCTAAACCATGCGTCAAATACATTCAGCTCAATACAGAATATTCTACACTAATATTATGAACGCTCGTCGAATGCAAATCATCAGATCATATAATAACCTATGTAGCACATAAGATTGAAAATGTAGAAAAAGATTATGTTTAAAGTTATAGCATATAATATGTATTATATTATTATATATATTATCATGTTCAATCATATTTTTATTTCCCGCCGTAAGGCTCTAAAAGTAATAACCGTTTGACAACGCTGTCGTCGATTCATCAATATGTAAACTTGTTTTGCAAAACTACCAATTGCATGTTATACGTTATGTATTTAAGGCAATGGATGAAAGTTTAGTCTAAAACGCGTAACACCTCATAGATTAAGTCATTACGATATTATATTTAGGTATACTCGCCTTTCGAATTCGGGATAGCCGAACTCGTATTATAACATTGTAGCGGTACGATAATATATAATATTAAATATTGGATTAAATTCAATGTCCAAACAACCACCAAACAGCACTCGTCTACGAAGATTAAATATTATGTACTTCACATTCCGAGATCTAAACAACTATACCTATGCTTATTATATCGTAGGTATTATAGAATATTTGAATAATATAGATTGCATTTAGATGTGAAATTGACATGTTTATGAGCAATTTGTTTATATCGTTATTGCATATGTTTTATGGATGTATAATAATATGTTATTTACAATTACTTCGTACGAATACGATTTATTAGCGGGATACTACATAATGATTATATAACTGCACAAAAGTACAGCAATTAAAGAAAAAAAAAAATCGTATTAGCATATTGAGCATACAATATACCAACTATAGCGAGACTTTCAAAATTTGGTCAATTTAAATGTTAAGATACTCGACATCCGGTGTAGAGATTTCCATGATGATGTTGCTCTCAAATTGTTACTTATATTTTTCCTTGGTGCGTTCTCACTTTGAATATGTATATTTAGTATGGATAAATTACACGTTAAATCAATCACAATGTTTCTCGAAAGCCCAAAATAATTTTTGCCCTTTTTATGCGATTGCTAATGCAATATACGTATAATTCTTCATTCGAGTTATTTATTTATTTATTTATTTATTCATATAAACGGACCTAGGTCCTATAACATTAGGTAAAGGTAGCACGATGTTACTTAAATGTAATGTGAACTCATATAGTCTATATAGTTTATACAGTCATACAGCAGGATAATATAAAAATAATAAGATTAAAACTAAATTATAAATACAAATGTAAGTTGAATTGAATTTTTAATTAAAATAACAACAAATAAATGTGTAAAAATAAGACATGCTAAACAAAATCAAAAGTTATAGAATCACCAAAAGCCATTAAGATATTAGAGGGACAGTTTATCATATAGTTTGTTTTATAAGGGATGGGAAAGAATAAATCACTATTTCTTGTGTGAAAGAAGTTTATTTTAAAGTGAATAAGGGAAAGGAGCTCTGGACAATCAATATTCCCTATAAGTAAATTTTGTAAGAGTTTTGATAGTAATAAAGTGCGCCTATATTTTAGTGTAGAAAGATGGATAAATTTTAAAACAGAATCATACGAACCATGAGGAGGTCTATAAATCTTTGAATGATCCACAATCTCGCTTAATGAAACCTAAGTTGCGCATAGCTTTATTTTTTATCATTTTAGTATGGGCTGAGAAATTTAATTTGGAATCAAAAATTACACCTAGGTCCTTAAAGTTTTCTAACTGTTCAATACTTGAGTTGGATATCGAATAATTATGATTATATTATATTATTAATTATATTATATAGCATCACATACATTTATTATAGTAATGCCATTGGATAAAAGATTCAAATTATTAGCACTAAAATGTTTACTCAAATTATTAAATAATTTTATTGACTGTCCAGAATTTATAGAGCGTTTAAAATTTAAAATTAATCTTCCTTATGCAAGATGTAAATCAGTATTTAATTTACTTAGTATTTCAAAAAACTAAATTTTTTATCTCTTTCTTATATTTGTTGTCAGCCGCAAATAGGACAAATAATATAGATTTAATTCATGCAGTTTTCTAAGATCTCGATAAATTATTATAATGTATATCTAATATTTTTTGTATTATAATGATCTATAGATTTTTAAATACTTTTTTTTTGTATGCAGTTTATTATTTATACTTACTATCATATTTATAACTAATTGTTATAACTGTTTTGTCAAATATTATGTAAATTGGGATTTTTATACTTCTATAATAAAGATTATAAGTATTATTATTTAATTAATACATTAAAATACCTAAGCTCATGTATTATAATATATCATAAATATCACAAAATAAACAATACCATACTGTCAGTATGAATTATATAACGTAATATTTTTTATCTAGTTAATTTGGAATAGTGAGCAGCACATCAAATTGGTTTTTCAAACAAAAAAGTATAGTTATTTTATTTCAGTGTTTTCTACGATCATTAATAATTATTTCCATACACAATATTTATAAATATTTTAAATCAATTTTACCTACACCAGCCGTTTCCGAACATTTTGTTTTTTAGAAATAATGCGGATAATAAATAGCAATATTGACTAGTATAAATATTTGAAATAAAAATATAACGGCGATGGACTTAAATTAAAAATCACTCTGTATACGTTTTAAGTGTTACTTACAACTTATCTTTATTAAATTAAAATGTAAGAGATAACAATTAGCATTTTTACAATGAATATTTTTAGGCAGCTAACGATAAAAATACCTTATGCTTGTATGTTATTATTAAAACCTCTTTTATTTGCCGAAGATTTTATAACCTAAACTCAAAGTTGAAAAATAATAACAAGCAATCAATAATTAAGAAATATTTTATCAAGAATAAAAAGAGGATCACTATTAATTTATTAAAATCATGAAATGATATATAGCACGTGCAAGTTGTTTACATAAAATCATCATCATAACTGTATTTATTATTGTGATGAACCTATGTGAATAATTATGACTTCGACATTAGTATAAATTTGATGTAGGTATACATTTGCCATCACGTCCACTACATTTTTTTAATTTTTTATTTGTATACATCAACATGATTTAAAATAATTTATTACGTTTTCGTACAAGAATTATCGTAATAAAACGTTAGCTGAAAGTATTGTATTACGTAAAATTATGTTCGAAACGATCTCTATAGTAAAAGGCTACATTTACATTCAAAAGATTTATAAGCAGTGGGTTAGAAATTCGTCACTTTGTAGATGATTGAAAATTAAAATCCCAAGTACCTATAGAAGAATTATTGTTCAAACGTTTCGCGTGGACGTGTTAAAATATATTTTTTAAAGATTTTCATTTGCAACAAATGGAATTTAAAATATTGAAATGGTCAACTATAATATTATGTGTTTGTTTAGCGCAAGCCCGAAGTGATTGATCAGCACGGTTATGACGAGGTAAAGCGAGAATTCCCGTTTCCCTTGGAATATTATTCGTATAAAGTACAATCAACAGAGGTAGTTAAAAATAAAAACCGTACCTACCTGTAGAATACTGCTATGACTTATGGAAAATTTAACGTGAGGGAAATTTTAATTTTTCAGTTAGGAAGAGATGCGTTGTTAAAACCACCAATAATTTATAAAATACCCGACGGATACAGCTTGGTGCTGGAGCCAATCACTCATTTCTGTAAAGTACTTGACATCAATATCATCACAAAGTTTACTGTGCACTCTTCACACGAAGAAGTCTACATAATCGTTGATGACGATTTAACGAACATATTAACAAGTGACTCGACGATCGTCTACAAACTTAAGGTACCTGTTATGTAAGATATTTGAAGTAACAGATTATGTAAATTTTATAAGCAAAACTGCGTTGACATCGGTTTTTTCAGTAGGTTATAAAATGTGTGAAACACATTATTATCATTATTATGTGTAAATATGTTCTATTTTAATGTAGAAAAGTGTGCCAAATTAATTTATATAACTTGAGTTTCCCATAATCAAAGTTTAAAAATATAAAATATTTTGTAAAATGAAAATAATCAACATTTTTGAAGAAATAAATATTTATTGTGGACCGTATTGAAATGGTTCACAGGCCACTTGTTTGGGACCACTGATGTAAAATATTAAGTTTCGGTTATGTATTCGAATGAAAATGTAATATTATTATCTGTAATATTTTTTTTCAGGCGATAAACGATGCCAACCCTAATATAATTGGAGGCGAGACCACTGTACTTATTAGAGTTGTACAGTTTCTTCCCATTCCGGGTAAGCATAAAGTTCTTATTACGTTATAATATTTCTGTTCAATAAATAACATTATCTTATACGATTCGATCTCACATAGACACCATATTAGAGTTCGAAGAACTTAATTACTCCATAAAACTTTCTGTCGGCCGGAAAGGCAAAGTGTTCAAGTTTAAGACCCAAAAAACAGCACTAAAAGCAAAGGAAAAGGACGAAAATTTGGAATTCGAAAAACAACCGGAAAGCTATGACCAGTTTACAAAAGAAGAATACTCCTTCAGTGGAAATTACTCATTGGAATACGTACCAGGTACATATTTAGTATTTACACAGTTAATATCAATTTATAATACACACATATTAAAAATAATTCGATTAAATGTATTTTTATAATAAATTATATTTCAGATCATCTTTGGCCCAAGTTGAGAGTCAATAAGGAAGGCGATTTGGAGATAATAGGAGTCATAGACGAAGGAACCTATCATTTCGACGTGGTAGCCGAAGACTTTGGTCCCAACTCATCGACCATTTTAAAAGCTAGAGCCAAGGTACCTAATATCTTTATTGTTATTTCTAAAAATACACGAGTGTACAGTCGAAATGCGTGGTATAAGTATATGGATACGTAAAATGTGCTGATGTTGGTACTAGGTGTATCTGTTCATCGACAACGTAGCGGTGTGCGGTTCAAAAGTGTTCAGCTTCATCAAGGCGTTCAGTAAGCATTACATAACCGAAAAGATGCAATACCAAAGCGTTGTCCCGGCCGCAGGATCCAACCGTAATTGCTCCTTCGCGATATCGCATCAATATCCGTTTGGCGGTGAGTACACTACACGTTTATATTATTATACTACCATACTTTTGACTCGATCTGAAACCGATCAGATCTGTGTAAGTATACGCAAACAATTGAATTTATATTTACGATAAGACTATATTATGGAGTATATATTTATAATAAATGTAAGATGGCCATTCGTTCGGGATTTGATATTTTATTAATTATTATTAAGCAATTTTCGGAAATAAGGGAGGGGGAAGTATATTTAAAGAAAAATATATAATAACTTTTGGTGGGTGAAGGTGAGTACTGAGTAGGTATAAGACTATTTCTTGCTATACCTGAAAAATATGTCTTGGGCGCCACTGACCATATGATATAACTACGGATCATTCAGCGCGTATACGTGCAGCTATCTTCATTGTACTCTGCAAACGATCCGTCTTTTCGTCTTAGGAAATTAACGAATAGCTGTAAATGAATAATAAACGACGACGAAGACTATCTATCACGATTTGATTAATTTATAACTTAGTTTTAGATTCTGAACGGAGTGTTGGTTTTTTAATTTCACTTATATCATTTCACTAATCGAAAACGGACTATGTATATTACTCTGATTTCGATATTTTGTCGGTGTTATAATAATAGTAATGGAAAAAAAAACTAACACTCGATATATGCGACGAACCGATTATTCGAACGTCAAAATATCAGTTTGTCATGACGAGCGTTCGAACGGCGTGTTAACGAGTGGAAATTGACGTTTAATTGATATACTTATATCACTCGATCGATTACGAACGGAGCGAACCGTGATTGTTACATGAATGTATTAATAATAATTATTATTATTATCATTCAAATATTGCATAAATGAAACCTCTATGATTGTATCTTCCGTGTTAGGTATGTGTGTGTGTGTATCATAATAATATATAATAATATTGCCATACGCTATGCCTCTCATTCGAGTAGCATTTAAACGACGACTATTATGTGTATACTATTCTTAATAATGACGAGTACAACGCCGTTCATAATTGGTCTTTTTATCGCTGGGTCGATTATTTTATGTGGAGAATAAACGGTAATGCATATTAAATCAACGATAATAATAATAATTATTATAATTATTACTATACAGCGATAATATATTATTATAATAATAAAATTGTCGTCGATGGGAATTCTAATTCACGTGAGGTATAATGTATCATTGCACAATATGTGTCGCGTATCATCCATTGTATTACAAACGTATTATAATTACGTGTGCGCATAATAACACGTGAGCGTTGTAGCTCACGCTCGAAAGTTTCAGCAAAGACATTATACCTATAAACGTATCGATATTATATTTTGTTAGTAGTCACACATATAATAATAAATAATGAAATATCACGTGGTAAGGAGGAAAATATCTGAAAAAAATCCATCATAACTTATCCTGATTTTGTGAGTTGAGAGGTAAGGGAGTTGAATAAATGTATGGGGTTATGGTAAAAATAAAAACACAGGCAACATTTAAAACGATCTAAACGGTTTTTAAGTTAGCATATATTATGATTGGAATGGTTGCGATGCTTAAATCATAATTAAATTAATTTTTGATTTTGATTAAAAATTTTTTTATTTTGCGGGAAACACTTGCGTCGAATTTCCTTGTACATAATGAGGCGGGACACAATTAAACTACAATAACAGATAAACGCACTAACAATGTTATGCGAGACAATAATAGATTATTAGCGGGGATCAGCGCTAACGCCACTTATCAAACGATTCTTATGTACAACGGCAGTAAGGTGTAATAATTATTATTTTATATTGGCCCTCTTAGACGAGTTCAACCACGTTCCTCTCTCTCTCCTCGTTTCCGAAAGAGTTCCGGACCCGTTACTGAACGCTATTTAGCGCCGGTATTGCATAATACTCATACACTTATGCGCGACTACGTGCGATTGCAACTTTTACCCCATAACAAAAACGGCGTCGCGAATAATAATTATCGTATTATGATTTACTTTTGAAATCGCCGATTGTTTTGTAATCCGACTGCAGGTACGGACATATCATTATAATATCTGTAAGTAGGTACGCGGTGGCTCGAGAGACACGTGCTGTATACGAAACAGCACACGCGATAGTTTTAGAAAATAATAAATTATACGCGTGGCGTTACGAGCCCGTTTGGAAATCGTTCGTCGGGTACACGATTTCCGCGAAAGTGTATCATAAAAAGAATGAAAACGATGTACGGTTCGCGAAAAGAAAAAAATGTTTCGAAACTTTTAGGTGGACTGCAGTTCACGTTTCATAATATTATAATATAGTCGTATTGTTTGTACCATAAAAAAAAAGTTCAATAGATCGTAATCGCAAATGCTTTACAATTTTTTCCGCGTACACTTATCGCTTTATAACTATCGAATACGGTAATAAAATCTCATATTAAGACGAGTATAACACATAGTATTGTAGGTATGCTATTATAATATTATAATGTACACACATATCGACATCGGTTACACAGTTCAGCGGTTCTCAAACTGCAATAGTAATCTCCAATAGGGGTTCTAGGGGGCACGTACAGATCATCTAAATCAAATGAAATTCAAAAATTGGTCAACTTGTTTCATTTGTATACTTTATGTTTATTTTACATCAGAAGTCGTGCAAATTAATTTCTATTAATTAAACCAAAAATTAAATTACTGGCAAAAAACAATATCACAAAATTATTCACATTCAGACATGTATAATATGTATTATAATTTAGTGTTAATTATATAATTATATTATGTTTATTTTTTTTTAGTTAAATATTTTTTTTTATATACAGCATACGAATTTAAAGGAAACAAATAGCAAAAATTTTTTTTTTTTGTGATTAAAATTTGACATTCCTAAGGTTTCCATGGGCATCATGGATATTTTTTTAACATCTATCTTAAAGGCTCTGCTATCAAAAATATTTGAGAACTGCTGCACTGTTATATACGTAGTTGCATAACTGCAGCGGGCTGCGGCTCGACTCGACTTATCCTTGCGGCTACCACACATACACACACACACACACACACACACACACACACACACACACACACACACACAAACTCAATCACACACATTCAGACACACACACGTCGAGTTTGCCAACACTTCCTCGGGCGCTCCTCTCACGATTCTTCATGATAATATGTAATGTTCTCGCCGCGGCTGAATCCTCGGGAAACCGGTTTCTCGCGTCGGGGTACGCGCGTTCGCGGTGAGCAGGGATTCTCGGAATCCGCGTGGACGCAGGACTTCGAAAGGCGTGTAGGAAGTTTCGCGGGTCCGTGGCGATTTCTACAATCTGCCACCCGTTCGTTTCCGCGAAGCCCCGTGGCGCGCACGCGTCCGGCGCATTTGGTTTCGGACGCGCGAAACGTTTTGTCGACGCGCGCGCGTAACATGGTGCATTTTCAAGCGTATTAATATTATAATAACCAGATATGCCCCGAAGCTTTTTTCGACAGACCCGGAGACACCGCGGAGATCCCCGGAGAGAGAAAACGGTTTTATAAAAGTGAAAAAAAAAAAGAAATAAATCATCAACAACAACCATCACCATAATTATCATTATAATATACGAACGATGTACGCATACGATAATTTAATATTATATTGACGTGCATGCCTGAAAGTATGAATACACGCGATATAATTATGGTGACCAGACTTACACTCTTTTTCATATGACAATACTCTTTTATGATGCGTGTGTCGTCCAACTGTCCTTAATAACAGGTGTTTAGTACATGAAGTTGTAGGTACTCTTCTTTTGAAAATATTAAGGATTAATACATGTTTATGATTTTTGATTGATTGAATATTCATTTATATTTTATGGTTCAATTTAAAACGAATATCAATTAAATTAAATTTGTAAGAAACATTATAATATAGTTTTGTACTTAATATTAATTTTTAATTTGTTGCACATATGTACATATTTCTTATTCTTTCAATGTATCAAGTAGGAAATTATTTTCTTTTAAGGACACACGCCTAATAAGTCGACTCTGCAATGCATTTGATTAATGCAAATAATTAGTTTTATAGTTGGTAATATAAATATAATATAAATGTACATATCCATTATACATATTAATAAGGTAGATGAAAAAAAAAACAAATTTTCTTGCTAGAGATAATCTACTGGCTAATTGCTATAATCAAAATAGTAGAGTAGTATATAGACATTGGTCGATTCTCTTTAGGGAGAGGTTTTTTTTATGATAAAAGAGAAAAGTTTTAAAATGTAATTTTTTTTTTATACATTTTTATACTCGGTCACTATAGATATAGTACGATGTACGAGACGTGTACGTGCGTTATTATAATAATATTATACTACTACGGCGATTACGACACCGCCACCGTTGCAGCCGATGCCGATGCCACTGCAAAATCTTGTTCCGATCAATTGTGAGTGAGCGGTTCCGATATCATATTATGAAACGACTACGCGATGCGTGTGCGCACGGCGAGAAATATTCAATAAATGTGACGTACACACTCGACGACGATATGCTCTGCGAAGACTGCAGCAACAATATTATTGTCGACCGTGTAAATGTGTAATACGTGCGAGCACGTGCGATTTTAACTTTGCGCGTGTCTATTGAGAATAAACCGTCGGTGATGGTAACAGCGATGGCTATGACGCATTTAGGCGTATTAGCGTATAGTTTCGTATTGGTTTAGAACAATATAATATAATGTTCATATTATATATCCGTCGTTATCAGTAATAATGTACTCATGATAGGGCTTCAGTGTACCAAAAACTTTACTGTAAAATATGTAAGTACGCATTTATGTGCTAAAAAATGATCAAATATACAATCAAAATATCGCACTAAAAATCATAAAAGTTGCATTTTTAACTACAAAAAAAACCAACCAAAATATGTAATTTTATAAATATCCAAGCCCTAATTATCATCGTTATTGTTTTTACGCGGCTTTTTGTTTAGAACCACCCTGAAAGCATGAAAAATTCAAAATCTTTACCGTAAAACGGTTATAAATATTACATTGACATCGTTTACACTTTTACAACGACTGCACACGCTGCTTATACATAATATTATAGCCACCGAAACGAATCCGACTGGGAAGCATTTTTGTTGCTAATTCATTTGATGCATCCTAGTAGGAATCCCAAATACCAGGGGGTATGAACCTATTATATACTAGTTGCCAGATGGGTTCTAAAATACTAGACTATTCAAACCCTTCCCGTTTTAACTCAGATTTGTGGTCGATAAACATATGATTAAAATTGTTTTTTTCCCTAACATAATAAAAATATAAATTATTGAAAATTGAAAATAATACGTATATGAAATAAAAAAGAAAATGTGTTAAAAATCAAACACAAAAACGAATATTATATATTATAAAGAGTACGAAAATCAAAGATTTATATAATAATAATGAAACAGAATAAAAATACGGCTATATTCAATCACTTATCAGTGTAGGTAAAAATTAATCATAGACCCATCGAAATTCTGGAAAGGAAAATGTTAGTGTAATTTATTTACCGAAAAACTTTCGGGAACCAACTAGAGTGGTGCCGAAAAAATCCGGAACCCAACCATAGTGTATATTGTTATAGTAGGTACCTAAAATAATCTATGTTATCTCCCCTAACAACTATATGGGCATTTTAATTTCGGAACCCAACTCGTATGCGGCCGTTATATACCGAATGGAATGCTCTATATTATTATTATTGCTGTTTTTGAACACGGTTATTGTTTTCCATTAAATGATGTGTTTGCGGAAGAAAAGGTTTATGTTTACCACTTATCGCGGAAGTCGGTAACTGCAGCGATAAAAACAAAAACAATATTATAATAGCACGCTATCGTTTCGTTATTGAGTCGAGTGCAGAATATTAAAATAATAATAATAATAATAACAATAATAATAATAACAATAATATATAGCTGTAGAAAAACGCATTACATTGTTTTCGTACACAGTATCCAATGTAATGGTCATAAATTATTATTTGATAACCGCAACTCTGGGTGGCATAACGGTCTCGGGTTTCGTATGTATGCGTATATAATATAATATAATATAGAACCGCTGGTACGAGTGTTACATTCACAATAATATTATCAAGCGTTCGGACTGCATAATCATACATCGTATTGCGAAATCGTCCACGAAATCGTTTTGAATGATTCTCCCGGCTTTCGAGAGCGAGAGCGGTAAAACCTCGGACGAGGGAGGAGGGTAAGGAAGAGCGATATCGTATAATGATATACAGTCGCTTTTCTCCTGCGATAATAAAGCTCCGCGTGTGTGTCATTGAGTTGGAAATTATTGGTTAAAGTAGAATATTAAAATATATAATTATGTTATACGCGTGCAATAACAACTCGTCGACGTCGAACTACATATCCGGATACGTCTAGCAGTGCGATAGTAATAATTAATATTCATCTATTGGCTACCGCGCCCTGAGCACTCGAGAAAACTAATTTTCTGATTCCGTGTACATCATAATATTATTATAATACATGTGAACTATAAAAATATATGCCGTCCATATGCAATACGCGTTATTATAATATATATATATACTGTGTCAGACAATATAATAATATTATACCAAACACGTCATTTTTTCGCTCCGGTTTCGTTTATTTCTCCAAAGAAATGAAGTAATGAAAAAAAAAAATATATATATATATATATATATACTAGTATATATTATATGTAACGCATTATACGAACTAGTATTATTATATGTTCATTAATTTATTCATACAAGTGGAATGCGTTTATACGATTATAAATACAAATTACAATGGCATTACTGTCTCCTCCCTCCCACAAATATCACATTATGAAAAATAAACATGCCTTTCGGTTTGAAAATAGTAATTCGTCATTTTTTTTTTTTTTTTTTCCATTAAAATATTATCGTCATTCCGATAAGATTATATGTGGCCACGTGGGTTTCTGGTTGAAAAATTGGACTAGCCATCTCGTCATCGGTCGTCTGCCGTATCCCTCTACTATACAATAATAATTTATTATTTAAATACTTATTGCTGAAAAATAAAAAAATATAACGATCCAACACCAATACATTAGGTAATATGAATTCATTATAAGCAGCGAAATATATAAAATCATAAATGGGCCAATAAATACAGTCCTTATATGATATCATAACATCGTGGCGTAACATAACTGACGATAGCTAAAATCGTAAACGTCAACGAAGCATTATTTGTAAAATTGTTTATAAATGCATATTTGCTTGTTATATCCTCAGATCATTTGACATTTATATTATAATACATATTATACCCGATGAATAATAATGCATGATGTGGTAGATTAGTTATAACAGTAACTAGTGCAGATCGATCGGAGCTAATCTAAAATAATCAAGGATCGGGAAAAAACGATATTTTTATTTTCAGTCGAATTATATTTGGCTCGTATGCGAATTCGTAAAAAAAAATAACATTTGTACCGTTCAATTATTCCTTGAAATCGTTTTTTACAATTAAATTATTACACGGCTATATGGTATATGCGAATGATATACCATGATGATAATTTCGATGCTGAAAATGCTCATCGTTGAACATATAATTATTATAACATATTATTATTATATATATTTTAATAACGTCTGTTGATTTTTTTTTTTTTTATATTTTAAACCGCGGAAACTAGGTTGTTCGAGTAAACGAGTTCGGACGTTAATACTGTTAATACGTACACTATTATATTATGTATTTTCGCTCACGGATTTGCGTAACATTTTTATTTTTCCATACACCATTTATGTATACGCGTGGTTTGGCAATAAACGTTTTAATTATCCCGAACGGGCCGAACGGCGAATATCGGATAAGATGAACGTCGCTCGTGGCACAATTTTAATCAGTAGGTAAAAATAGGTGCGCGCACAGCACGGACTCACACACGCACACACGCGCATAATATTATAATATGTATACGTGTAAATTGCTTTTGATACCTAAATCGAGTGTCTGAATGGAAACCGGTAGCTCCCAGCAAAAACGTAACACACATAGTGTATTATTATTTTAACACATTTAAATTCACGCCGCGATAAAGTTTTCAACACTTTATTTTTTTAGAAACAGTATTTTATTTTTGACCCATTCGGAAAAAAAAACTTTATTTTATATCAAACACCGCGTACGTTCTGTAATGTCCTGTAAACCATTGTAAGACAGCACACAACACGAATTTACGTCTATATGACCACTTGTGTAGTACAAATATTCGGCTGCAATTTTTTTTTTTTCATGGTATATTTTAAAGTGTGAATACCAAGTCACTAGTGAATTATTATTATTATTTTATATTGTATTACTTAATTAAACGTATTTTTTAATCAAATATTCTAAATTCTACCGATATTTTGTCTACGTACTATACATCATTATTGTTTTACTGTTCACATTTTGAACGGAGAAAGTAAAAGTAAAAATGTAACTTAAAATATATTTTATCTGGCCATTAAACACAGACAATTACAACAATTTTTCATTGATTATTTTATCATTAAATTTCTTAAAAGACAGTTAAAAAAAACTCATGTTACGTTTCAGTTAAATTTTATTTAGAATTTCTAAACTATTTCCACGAACCGACAATAAAATAAGTAAGCTGAAGTAAAAAAAGATTACTCTTTAAAAATACAATTATTTATACAGCTTACAGCTATTTACACATAGATAACTCAGTACAAAACCGATGGGTTTTTATAGTTAGTTCTAGAATGAACACTTTTATTATCTATTGAGTGTAGACACAGATCTATTATTTATATTAAATTATAATATTTTACTATACGGCAAATTTCAGATTATCATTGTTTTGTGAAATTTTCTTAAATCATACCCCCTGTTTATTTTTATTATGTTTTATAGCAATATAAGTTATAATAACTATTATTATAAGTTGTTTTACTCATGTCCATTCAGGTATTATTACTACTTACCTATTTATTTATTTTGCAATCGTTTCATATTAAATCGTAAAGTTGAAAATTAATTTCATGTCTCACATGAAATTATAAATAATTACACTCTTATTATCTAATCCAGAAATTTTTGATTATTTTTATTAATTTTGAAAGTTTTCGATTTACGCCTCCTTTCCACAGTTTTTCGAATATTTTATCCCACGTTTACTTTCAAATATAATGTTTGAATCAAAATAAATATTATATAATATAATATTATGATAATGAATTGGTACGGGACACTGAGACATAGTGTTTGTCCTTCATCACAATGCTTCTCGGACAGGACACTGGTGGTGGGTGTGCAAGAAATAAGACTTAATACGAACTTTGTGTAGGTCACAAGGACGAATGTGTTACAGGCATATAATTCGTAAAAATTTGAAAGCAATAATGAATCATCATATTCGAAGAAAAAAATCAATTATGAACGAAGGTCAGTGTATTATTCATATTGATGGATGTCTTGTTTTAAAATGTATTGAACAGCCTTATAGTGTCTTACGAATCGAAGGAAATTTGATATTTTACTAAAATTATAATCAGAATGCACAACTAGAATAAAAATTGAAAGAAAAAAAATAATCATTAACTACACCGGAATTATAATAAAACTATATTTAATACTATTTAAGTTTAAAATGGACAATTTCTTAGGAGTTCGGTTCGAACTTTTATTGCATAAACACTGCGTTGTGCTAGATGATATTGCTGCATAACTGAAACGTTTAACACGTATCAGTTCTCTTAGATAGAACACGGTTCTATCTACAGACGTAGTCTGACATCATGACGACCATCAAAATATAAAATCAACAATAACGTGTTTTGTAAATGTACAAACGACAATAATTGATACAATTAACACATTCGTTTCATATCCGATTCATGATAAAGGGGTAATTAATTATGTTTAAGGGAGTTGTAAGCCATGATTTTCTGTCTCTGTTCACCACACGCGTAACATAGGAATTGAGACGTTTTCCATTTCCAACGTACCGATTGATCAATTAATGGGATAAAAATGTTAAAAACTGTTTCAAATTTGACGATAAATATACTTTAGATCGACTTTCCCATTGTTTTGATTTTCACCACCATAATTTCACAAAATATAATTAAACAATATGGAAACATAAAAAACTACAAAACTTAATTTTTGAGTATGTTCAGCACAAAATTTAAAAAATGTGAGAAGATAAAGAAGACTTAACGAATTAAAATTAGTTTTTAAAATTCTTAAAACATTAATTGATCGTTCGGTACGTTTGACATAGAAAACGTCTAAAATCCTATATTGCACGTGTGATAGACAGTCAGGAAATCATGGCTAAGAATCTCCTTAACGTTACAAACGCTTAACGACCAATAATATTTAAATGACCCTATAAATATTATAAGTAGGTCTCAGATTTTGTAACAAATGCTTCTATTGAGGGGAGTGTGATAGAAAGATAATTCTTCTTAAATATAAATACGTTTTGAATCATTCTGATTTCAATAAAGAAAACTTTTTTTTGGTTTTTTCCACAAAATCTGCTTTTCATTGTTTTTCCCCTATTTTATTTTTTTCTTATACATATTTTTTTTTTTTAAAAAATGTAATTTATTTCTACTAGCAAAATTAATTTAAGAAAAGTAAATTCGTGTTTTTTCAAAGATTAATGGATGAGTAAAACTTCGAAAAATCTATATTATTCATATTGGCATTGCACTAAACATTAATATAGAACAGTGTGATTTAAATGATTTAGTTTATATCACTGTTAACATCGGTTAAGAAAATTTCTATGTATAAAAATAAATAAGCACCCAATAGGATGATTTTCAATGAAAAAAACTTGACTAAATATGTGGTCATAAATTCTTTTTTTTAATATTTCATTTTATATTTACTATAAGTTTGCTTTTTAGAATTGAATTTAATAAATACTTTTTCATTTGTTTTTTTTTTGCTACTTGAAATGCTTTTTTAAGAATTTTTTTGCTACCATAACTGATCCCTAATTATATGTATGCGAAAAACCCGGAGCGTGGAGCGTAGGACACGTCAGCACTCGGCCCCGTTTTACCCACTTATATATATATATATATATATATTAACAAAAACATGCAAGTCCGTGACATGCAGGGTTTCGCTGGGAAAACTTAAGCCTTGAAAATTGCATCGTCGACCTCATAAAATCGGTACATCGTATATTTATGCGTATTTAATAATATTGGCTTGCGATGCGACCATAACACCCTGAAGGTTTTCACGAGTTTGTCTGCGGCAGTATATATATATATATATATACAGTGTAACCTCGATAACTCGAATCGATCGGAGGCAAAAAAGAAGTTCGAGTAATCGAAAATTCGAATTATCGAGAAAATTGATCACACATATCATAAGGCAGGGGGCCAAGACATTCCTTCAAACTATCGAAAATTTGACTAATAGAAGTTCGAGTGATCGAGGTTCCCCAGTATATATAATATATATGCATTTATATACAATTGTAACAGCACTGCATATATGTCCATCACAATGTTATTAAGTCTTATCGTCGTTTTGTGTGCACAGCGGAGGCGAACTTCTTCACCATCAATGCGAGAACGGGCGCCGTCGACATGTTCAGGCCCGTGGACCGGGAGTCGTACTTGTTCGAAGACATGGAGGAACCGTCCGTGTACCTGAAGCTGAAGATCCACTGTCCCGCGCCCGCCGCGACGCCGGACGTGCAGCCGTATCATCTGACCGATAGGGACAGCATCGCGTACGACCCGACCGCCACGTTGGTGCAGCTGGTCATCGTCGACAGCAACGACAACAGGCCCGCGTTTCCCGACAAGCGCATGACCGTCGGATATCCCGTACAAGACGTGGCCGCCACCGTTTTGCCCAAACACCTGGTACAGGTCAAGGTGAGTGTGTATTATGATGATATAGAATTTTCATTACCGTCGGACATAAGCGCGCACCACGCGGTGCTTCTTGACTGCGGGAGAGGCAAGATCTTGGCTATGGACCAGTGGCATGTTTAGGGGGTGGGCCCGGTGGGCATGTGCCCACCCACATTTTTATATAAGTACTAGACTAGTGTAAGCCCAATGCTCAATGAAAAATAAAAACATTATTTAAAAATATTAATTAATTTTTGTGGCCCATCCACAAAAAAAGTTCTGGACACGCCACTGCTGTGGACGTTCGTACTCAAAACCTCTCCCACCTCCGATTTTCGTTCTCGGCCGTGAGCTAGCAAAACGAGTCCATAAACTAATTGGTTTAATACCTCGGGTTTAACACTCAACATCCCTAAAAGCAAAATTATATGCAAAATTATATTATCTTCACTATAGATCCCGCTCTCCTCTTATATCACCATACTTCCTTAATGGCAATTATGTTTCCCGCGCTGTCGACTGTTTCATGGACCTAGGTCCACTGATCAGTATGATTATTATTATTATAGTTTCAGCGAATTCGACACGACGTCATGATGTTTGTAAGACATAAATATATGAGTACACGTAATATTACATAAGTATGTAATATTATCGGGGGTCCGTTTTTATAGCATTTACTGATAATTATAGAATGGTGATGAAAATAGCAGCGTAAAATTATTATTATTTATTTGCCTTTAACATCAAAATACTAATAAAAATATTTTTACAAATAACACCTCCCAATAAATCATAGCTTGCAGTGATACGGGGGTATATAGTGGTGAATTCATAAAATATATATCACCATATCAAGAGTAATGTTATACTACATGTATTTACAGTATTTTTAGAATATTACTTTTATATTGCTATTTCTACCGTTTCCGAGCTATTTTTCGCTTTCGTGCATGTATAATTTGATTTATGTTGTGTTGTTCGTCAATCTCGTAATTTTAATTAAAATACAGAAATTAATTTTATGACTAAAATAGAACAGTATTCATATTTTAGAAATTCGTTAGTTCTTTTAAACTATTTTTCATGTTTTCAAGACGTATTATGAACGTTTTAAGATGTTTTTTTAAGAATTTTACTCCGAGCCCTGCGGCAGGCCTGCATATTATTACCGCCGATCTTCTGATTGCAGTCGTTTATAAACTATAATGCGCTTTTGTTTTTCAGACTGTAAACTTAATAACCAATCTTTCCTGAATCTTATTATTATTATAGAAATATAAGAATAAGATAGTTCATATTTTATGTTGGGCATGCATGTTGAGGGATTGTAAGCCCCCCGAAGTAACATAATATCCAACATGACCAATATAGCTATACTTAGGTAGGAACCCTTGAAACGGAAAGTTTTCATGCCCGCTGCAGTGATCTAATGCACAAAACTTACTGCGTATGCCGTTTTACAATATGTTCAAACATTTTTATCCGTCCATGATGTTGACTCTCTAGTCGGTTTTAATTAAATATTTTTATCTTCGTATTCTCAGAACCAGCTGCTTTAACGATTTTAAGAATTCTAACTCGTGTCTATATTATACACGTTCTAGAAAATTATATACAGATATACGAACGATTTTTATGCATTGTGTTCGTTTGTTATCACAATTGAGAATAGAATACAAAACAATTCGTTTGTGTATGTACATATAAATGTTTATAAATATTTGAAACGCTACGTACAATCGCTGCGATGTAACGTATTTCTGGTAATTGACATGACGTAAAATACATAAATACAATGTAATTTTTTTTTTCAAACATGCGTTTATCATCGGATACACTAAGCGTATACTTTATTTTATGATAATATACGGCTTGATAGTTTTCGTGTAGGTACATATATAGTTGATTTAAATAATATGACGGTGGATAACTAGATGGACAATTTATTGAAAATATCGAACCAGTTTTTTCTAACTACTGGTTACATAGTATACCTTTTCGAGCTTGCGTTATCACTGACAATTTATGGCGCAGTAACGAGAACACTATTACACCTATACAGATATAAATTTATTTTCCATATGAGCGGGAAATTTCCCTATCACTGACACGACCGCGTAAAAAGAGTGTCCTGGAATAACTACTAAAAAAATTGATTTATAGATACGCTCAACGTTGATAACGAATTTATCATCGTTCCTGTTTCAAACAATAATGCGGGTAGTGCCGTTAATCGTTATTACTATACGTCTATATAATATTGTTTGAAAACGTTGATTTTTATTATTTTCTATTTGTTTTAAGCATCAAGTAAAAATTTGTTTGGAGCTACTATTATAGAATACGAATACAGTATATTATTATCATCTGAACTGCTTTGATTAAACGGAACGCCCGAAATTTGGATTCGCCGTTCTCTGTTTTGACATTTTGAATCCTGGTATCTACGTTTACAGGTGTCAAGAGTTAAACTCTTACATCAATAACGAAAAGAAGCCGGTGTTGTCCTTCCGAAATATAGTTATAATGTAGCCACCGAGTATCGCAGCTTTGATCAACGCATATTTATTTTCAAATCAAATATGTAGCGCGGTGTATAGGTGTACGTTAAACGGTCTTGTCTCTTGTGCATTTTGTCGGTCTAGGACATCTCGGCGTGGTCATTTCGGCGTGGCCGTTTCGGCGTAGCCATTTTGGCGTGAACCCATTTCGGCGTAGACCCATTTCGGTGTGCATTCAAATCTTTTAGACTTTAATATTTAATATTCTTTAGTTTGATTTTTATTATAAATGTGCTGTATGCCGGTATAGAATATGATTCTAAACATGCTATATAAATTATCCTAATCTAGTTTTACCCATTTTACAACAAGATTTTAAAAGCATTGAGAAAAGATAATTTTTTTTTTCTGATATATTTAATATCTTTTTTATGCGTTTGGTGCAATAATTCGACTTATGCTTATGGTAAGTTTTCAAAAAAGGATTAATCTGGTTTTTGCACTGACCTCTTTATTTTAGAATAATCACAAAGTACTCCGCGCGAAATGAATCCAATAAAAACTATTAGGGCAAATTATGTGAAATTTTTACTTACGATGGTTATATACTTATATGTATGTTTTAATTTAATTATTATTATATTGTATCCTTATTATATTTTACTACGACGATATGTCAAAATTTATCAATATTTCTTTATATATATATATATATATATATGTATTACTACATTAATTTATTTTTAATACAGTATTAAAAATACCAACAATTACTTAATAATTTATAATTCATATCTTTATATAAGACATAAAAAAGTGGGATACTTATAATTATATGGGACTTGTAATGGGATAGTTGTATATCTATGGTATTTATTTTAAATTGTATAACCTAAATAAATAATTTGTACAGAAATCATATTCTTCCATTAAAGGTACTTTATAAAATTATATAATACATTAATTATAAATTTTAGTTTAGAATCATATACTATACCAGCATATAACATATTTATAATAAAAATAAAATTAAAGTGTATAAGTCTAAAAAAATTGAATGCACGCCGGAATGGGTTCACGTCAAGACGGTGTACGCCGAGATGTCCGGGTCTGGCATTTTTTTTGTACCGCGGCGTCTTCCTGAGATAAATATTTATTCACTTCAACGATTTCTGTGCAAAAAAAAAGTAATAATAAACGTCACGTGAACGTATACAACTCGATAGACAGATCGAGTGAATTATGGTTGATTGTCGCCTGTCAGTTTACTATGGGGGAAATCCATGTTGGATCGATCGTTTTAAATGAATCTTAATCTGATTAATCTTTTGGAGCTGTTAGCACCACAACACTCAACGATAACTTTATATGTATACGTGTGTGCACTATAATGCACAAAGCAATAATGGTATTCACGTATACGCATAAATCAACCGCAAAAAAAAAAAAAAAAACGGTGGAACAGGTCGATTTAGATAATTTCTCATGTTGATGGCAATAATACATCGGCTATGCGGTTTGTATGTACATTTACATACAATACGTTGCGTATGCAACCTCGATAACTCGAACGTCTACGAACCAAGTTTTCGGTAACTCAAAGATATGTCTTGGCTCTTGTGCTTCATTATAGAATTTATTTGATAACTTTTTATCGATAACTCGAATTTCTCGATGACTCCAAGTCGCTGCTGTGTCAACATATTATAGCGCTTAAAACTCCAATTATTGAATTTTGGAAATCACTGGGTGATATATCTTTTATACTAAAATAGAAGGAGTAGAGTTGGATAATTATAACGATATGGAATTGCCTTTAACTAACTCTTATCTAGGAATTTGATAGTTATTATATTGATTATATTTGATAGTTATATTACTCAAATACGAGTATATTCAAAAACCACCAACAATTCTGAACGAAGTTTTTGAAGTCCTTGTCCAAAAATCAATAAAACAAACGAAAATAATCGAGCTCTTCTAAAACTCGTGCATTCTACAGTAAATACATTTCTGTATTTGCATAATTATTTAATAATTATATAACACTATACAGAATACTTTTCCATTGTTTTATTATATATATATTTTCATGTATGTATAGAATAACTTAGGTAAATAAACGAAATAAAAAAAATAAAAAAAATAAAAAAATCTTTCAGTGTTGTATAATAATTAAACAATTTTTTTACAATTCGAATTATTTTTTATACCTGATGGATATTTATTTTTCGTCCCCGACCGATTCCGCAAGTTATCGAGGTTTCACTGCAATTATTAATAATTATTTATTTATACACCTATATATAGGTGCGCGTATCGGTCGCTATAATCTATATAAGCGTGGCGTGGTGTTATGGTTCGAAAACGCGTGCGCTCGCGGAGTCTAGGTCGTGCACGACGACGTACATTTATTGCGACCGGACATCGGAAACGTCGTCGTCGTCGTCGTCGCTGTTTTACGTATCAATAACCGCGTGTGCGATATTAGGCCATAACGTTATTATTATTATTAGAACGTCTAGTCGGCGTATGCTCGTGTTGTCCGTCATTTGCATTCGGTCTAGTTCTCAGAGAGAGAGAGAGATTCAAGGCGAGACGGACGCCTTAAATAGACAACGGTCGAGAAGTGACTATAATAGTAGACGGTATTCAAATATTATTACATGGCCGAAGCGCGTTCAGGGCGAATTATATTACTACTATAATGTCGTATAATAGATTTATTATAATTATTTATTAATCGTTACGATAAACACACCAAGATATTATACATTGTACGCCAGAGTAGGCGGTTATTATAGTGCATAATATATTATTATTATAATATCGCTGTATCAAAATCTGTGTTTCTAGACCACAATCGAAAAAAAAAACGAGGCACTGTATGACGTGGCTAAAGGTATACTTGATGGTGTACTATAAACACCACGGTTATCGCGAAAACAATAATTTCTTAATTCAGGACTTGCGTGTTATAGCACTCAAAACTCAAAAGTACTAAAAATCTTAAAACAAGTGCTGTAGCCTAATAACTGTGCTTATAATACGTCCCAAAAAATTAAAATAAAATTGTGTAACTTTTTTCCTTCTATTTACAATTTAATAATACTTATACTAATCAAATAATTATTTTTAAAATAGTATATTCTAAAAAAAAAAAAAAATAAAAATATGAGAAGATTTATCTATTCTAATCGCAAAATTTTTTTCTACGATTTTAATTTAAATTACTAAATCAAATTTAACATATGTAAGTTAATATGAGTAATAGCACCGAACATGGATAAAAAGCACTACAAAAGTAATGTTCTAAAAATATGTAAAGTATAGTTTTAGATTTCTTGTTGCACTAAACAATTTATTTACCTATTATTTATAGTAAGCAGTGAAATATGCCATATTAAGTACAGACTCTGAGCCCAGGTTAATATTATTATTTTTTTTTATTTATTTTTTTATTACGATATCAACGCGTTTATTATTATAGTATATAGTATTGACACACGTGGTCAGTCATAATGAACCATCGCGACCACTACGGTTTTCGGTTATTATACAGCTGCGTTGTTGATGTTTTTTTCGGTTTTTGCAATCCGCCGCCGTGTTTTGGCCAATTCCTTCCCATCGTCTCGCGTCCGAACCATGATTAATCGACTGCAACCGATAAGAGGAGAAGAAAGTTTCGACCGCATCAACAACAGCAGCAGCAGCCTATTCGCAATTGAGTACAACTAAATAAATGTACGCGAAGACGTTTGTACATTTACATATATAGGCGTACAACGCGCCAGGACGACTATGTTATTTCACAGGTGTTGAATAATCGGCCATTGTCTTTTACTGCCTATTACGATTACAATAGTAATAACAATAATAATAATAACAATTATTATTATTATCATCATCGTTGTCCGGCTGTGTAAACAATTATTATAAGTATCAACGTGAGACGTCTACCTATTCGCGCATTGACCTCTGACAGTAACAAACGCGATTATCGATCGCTAAAACACATCACATTATGCACTCGTACAATACGCATGGTGTTAGGCATTATTATTATTATTATTATTGTAAGCACACCGCACGCGCGCACGCTTTCGAATCTACCGTGGTACACGATATCATAAATACATGTATAATATTATTATGATAATTATTTCTATAATAATGCGGTACACCGGTACACGATAGTATTATGGTAACCATCACGTTCCCGCGCTAAACTATTATTATTATTATTACGATTTTGTTGTTATTGTTATTGTTGAACTACCTACTTATACTAATCGCAAAGTGTTAAAACGAAGAAATGTGGGAGAACAATATTAAAATAATGGTTTATAAACGATCACGGCGTCGTGCCCACCACCACCATGCTACGACGAAATTATTATATTAATTGATTTTTATGGCAGGTCGAGAAGTTCCTTCAATGAGAAAAAAAACCAATTAAGAAACGCAATGCCTTTGAACACTGCATTCGATGACGCACGTTTTTTTTTTTTTTTTAAACGAAGGTTTAAAAAGTACCAAAATATATAATTGATAGTCATGTTTCTTTTTATCCGTTCGACTATATAAGGTATATTATAACTCGAGAGCATATTCATTATTTCGTTGATGGAGGATTTATAATATATTTTCAAAGAACAGATTAAAAATTAATTACATGGTCACCAATGCTAATGATATTGTTTTGAAAACTTTAAAATCATTACGTAATATCGTATAATATTTAAACGGTTTAGTTAATAATACCAATGTTTTCTCATTATAGTTAAAACGATCTGAAACTTAGTATAAGACTTAAAAAAAATGTAGATACATTACACAGTATCTAACCTACACAAACGTAAACTCGATTACATATGTACATAATGGATTCTAAATATAATATATCTCCTAGTTATTATAATCAGCATAATCATTTATCCCCTCCTGCATTATAATATTGAACGTATCTAGAAATTAATCCATTAACTTCAATTGGACCGACTGAAAAACCCACACGATCACTTACCAGATGTATTTCGATGGTAATAAGTAAAAAATAATAAAAAAAATACTAATCTGCCACTTCACCTGTATTATAATATGTAACATGGCGCAGTTAATGCAATATAGAAAAGAACCCAATACTAATATACTGTTTACATATAAATGTACTGCGAGTGGTGTGTGTGTGTGTGTTGGTCTATTACATAATTATTATGGTAGTGATTTGGAATACTGTATAGTACATAATAAATAATTATTATCAAAGCAAAAACCTACGTTCTGATAGATACCTACGTTACCGTGATATATTATAATGTTTACTTTATTCTTTTATCGATTCATAAATTTATAAATTCGCATTATTCTTTTTAATTAATTTCTTTAGAACCCCTGTTACATTTTACTTGCCTATATATTATTATTCTAGTGTACTAAATCAATAAGTATACAGCCATCAATTTTATAATTGATATTGGCTATCATGTAAGATTATATTATTATAATTAGATGCGTGAAGTTTAAATGCAAATGAGTGTAATGAGTTCTCGGAACAATAAGAATTAAACAGATAATTAAATACCTAATTCTGTTATAATAATAATAATTACATTAATTTCTATAACTAATAAAAAAAAAACCTATTAAGTAGGTTAGTAGTTATGTTTATTGTTTATACATTTTTATGCATTGATGTATATTTCTGATAGTAAAAATAGGTAAATGACTGTTAATCTCTCGTTTGAAGTCCAAACCAAAAAAAAAAAAGAAATGATTGTGTTAATCTTATAATAATCAATCAAAGTATAACAGATGTTAAATCAAATATTTAAATTCAGTTCAATCATATTTTTAAACTAAACTTTGTATTTGTTTATACTGATTTTACAATAGACGGCGAGAAGAATTAATTTAATTAATTTAATTTTATGAAAATTAAAAGTAAAAAATATTAATAATAATAATTTATAATATCTTAGTTTTACCGTAGTTACGGTTCATTCATGTAGTTTAAGTCATAAAATATTGTGTACACTTTTTGATTTAGAACTTACAATTATTCATACGTATGGGAATGCGTGATAAAATCTTAACATCTATGCAAATTGTTATCCTATAAGTGCCTTAATACACTACATATTATACAGTTCGTTTGAATGGAATCTAATATTATATATAAGTTGCTTACTATTATAAATTCTTACGTTTGAAATTTTATCATTGATAGTTTTTTTTTTCCAAACGGATATTTTATCTGAAGATTTGTTTATTATTTTAATTGCACGCGTTTAAATACTTACCGTTGCATGTACAGATTTAGCTATTTATATTCTCATTATTAAAGCAACACTGCATACCCTGTATAAAGATTTCATGAAACAACTCGGTTAACTTTTTTATTGAATTCCGTTCGAAAATGTCCAAAAAGTTTTTAATCATACGCTTTCGTAGTATTATAGTTCTTCTTTTTTTATTTTTTTTTATCATCATTATAAATGGTAAATAGTTTTCATCTGACTGCAATCTACGAAGACAAATTGTGTATACACGTTTATGGCCGATCGAAACTTCTCAAATTTTTCTAAAAAAAAACCATCTTTACGCTAGAAATATTATAATATAATATATTTAAGTACAAAGATTTAAAGATTTGTATACATAAATATATTATAAATAAAAAATTTCATCTTATAGCATCAGTGCGCTGAAAATGAATAATGAAGATACCGCTCTCGTGAGTGGAAAAACAAATAAATACGGTGTGATTGTTTTATAAGCTTTTTGTTTTTGTTATTATCATTAGTTTTTTTCTTTCGAAAACTTTTACAATTTCATTATTATTTTATGTTTTCTTTTGACTAAAACAATTGTATTCAAAGTTAAGTTTACTTCTGGAAAAAAACTAATTCTATCTTTTTTAAAAATATAATAGAGAATGCATATTTATGAGACAAATCGAAGCAAATATTACGATAATGTCCAGCTAATAACAGTCCAGCGTTTTTGTTATACAAAAATATTACTTGCAATCATTTGATAATAACATTATAATGCTGTAGTGTGCAGATTAAGTATAATATGTTTAAAAATATAAACATGATGTACAGGATGTAGTGATTTATAGTGATGATATAACGGTTTTACAGTGATATTACCAGGCAGTCGACAAATCTTCGTGATATCCTGTTTAATCAAAATGTTTATATATACTCACTTAGTCGTTTACAATACTAAAGTTTTAAACCTATAATATTATAAATAAATAGGTGCTATAATGTAATACAGTAGATAAATTAATCGATAAAAACAATTATCACGTATATTATTGTCTATTTTTTATCGATGAATTTATTGGTTTCAGGCGATAGACAAAGACGCGGGAAAACACGGAAAAATCCAATACTCGCTGATAGGTGATGACGCAGAAGACTTTGTCATAAATCCTGAAACAGGGACAATATACTGTAAGAGTCTTGTGGACAATGGCAATGCTGACAAGAAATTCAATGTGGTGGCCCGGGATAATGACGGCAAATCCGAAGGATTCGAATCTGTGCTCGCCGTTACAGTAAGCTTTTTCTTTAACATTTATTCGAATAAAATATACAATCTGGTATTTACAATAAGCTTATGTGCATAATATGTACAATGACATAGGAATATGAGGCGAAAAGTTACAAAGCAGTTATACTCAAAACCGTAAACTGAAATTGTAAAAACATGCAATATCTACGTATTATAGTAGTTTGATTATATTATTATGATGTATTCAAACGGGTTATGTGTTTATAAGGCAATCGCGTATCTGAATAAAATATAAATACATCATTGTGTAGGATTATTTGAAATCGATGCAAATCGCATGTGATGAATTAACGATTCCGATTGTGTTTTAATAGTGAAATATCGGTGTGCTACTATCACGTTTAAATAATGTACAGTTTAGTTATATACTTATATAGTATAATGTTCACTGCAGCAGGATATGATGCTAAGTGTTTTAAAAATAAACGTTTAATATTGATATTGGTCCGATCTCATAAGATACCGAGAAGTTGAAATGCTCGCGTGTGTACACAATCCAAGTACAGAAATTCGAAACGTGCAAATCTTATAATATTTTGCAGTACCTGAGTACCTCGAATATATATAATATTATATCCCACCGACAGCTGATATGATCACAAACCGTTTTTTTTTATCTACGTAAATTATAAATTACTATATTATAATATTTTATTTACATACGTTAGAAAACTAGAAGATAAATCATTGATTATTATAAAAAGTTAAATTCAATTTGTTGAAATGATTAGAAAAACTTCTTTTGTTTATATATACAATATACATATATATATATATATACATACATATTTAATTTCTTAGTCGTCTATCGGTTAATTAATTTGCTATTTATGTAAAATCAAATAACATTTTTATACAATTTTGGTTTTAATATATGTTTAACTTGATTTTAACTTCCTATAGTTTGTTACAAAAAAATAATAATAATAATAATTTTAACTTTTGACTTGACATACTAACCAACTGAGCTTAACCGTAGTGGGATGAATTAACATTAATTCACATTGTGTTGAAATTGACCACCGCTGGATTGATTTTAGGTGAAGTTTCTAACGTACGACAACATTATCCGGGTGGACATAAAGTTCAGCACGACCGAAGATCACGCAACCGTCGAGTCACAGCTGTCCGAAATATCGGGCGTCAGAGTGATGTCGCTGACCAGTGACGTGGTCAACACGTTTGTGGACGGCCGATGGCAAATTCATCGAACGTTGACCGTATACGGAGTGAACGATACGGACGATTCGTTGGTGTCGGCATTGGAACTGGAAAGGTCAGTGGACTTACCATTGTATGTTCCCATAGGATATATTTAACGTGACCATAACTTTTTTTTCTTCAAAGCGGGATACCTGTAGGTACATTTCAATAAGAAAACCATATAATTTTGCGTAAAATAACAAACTTTTTATTTGAATAAATGTATAAATGTATGATTGTGATTTGTGATTAATAAATACTTAGCACAAGTCAACTTCTCTTAATGCGGGATATTTTTAGGTTTATTGGAGACAGCGGAACATTTAGCTCGAAAGCGGGACTGTTCCGCTCAAAGTGGGACGTATAGTTACGTTAGGTATAGGTACTACATATACGTCTTATATTCTCAACTTTAGTTTGAAAATTCACAGTTATATATACAGCGTATACTTTCAAAAAGTTTATGAAGAAATATAAAAAATATAATATAACAATCGATTTAACAACAATTATTGTTTAAATAAATTTTGTAATAGATACTAATTTTTCACTCCAAGTGATCAGCTCTTTACTATTTAAATTTTTTTGTTAATATCTGTTTACATACTATATTCAAACCCTCTACAATCACCGTATTTATCATGAAAATTTCCATACGAGAGACTTGTCAGCGTATAGAATACTCTCGACAAAATTGATGGGAACATCACTGCCTATTAATATTATATATACTTATAATATAAATACTTCTGTATAATACATCCGAAAAGAAAAATATGTTCTGCAACCCATGATATTGTTTGGCCACTTCAGTTGATATTTACTCGAACTAACATTGAAAAACTGCATCTGCATGTGCAACTATAGGTTTATGCGATGCATGAAATCCATCTGCGAGTGTCTTCGAGTTGACGAGTTAACCACAGTATAATATATTATAATCCTATTCTAATAGGCAACCTTTTCAGCGTTCGTAACACTATACTGCGTTTTCTACAGTTTTCACTATTTTCGTCACCAAGCATTTAAAATATTATAATATCATCACATATTTTTTTTTTTTTTGTAAGTCATTCTCGGTTGGAAATGAAATAATCTTAGGATCTTAAAATAGAATTGTTAGCTCGTGCGCTTGCAGATTTTAGTGAGTTATTAAATATTATTACGACATTGGTTGAATTCCTACTATATTATATATTTAGGCGTTTTGATATTCCCGGCTTTATACTATATTACTTAATGGGTTTCTCGTGATTTTAGAACGCAATCATTGGATTAAACGCTAGACCGAAGGCAAATATTGAATAAATTACTAACTATATATAGAACAATATCCTTAATATTTATTATATCGATCTCCGAATACTTCGATCGTGATGAAAGTGATAACAGTGCGCGTGGAATTGTACAAATGTGCACGGTGATTTATAGATAAGTCACGTATTAAACACGTTTTTTTTATTGTTGCGAGCGACGGACAAGATCAGTTTAGTGCATTATGCGGGATCGTATATATGTTTACAATATAATATATTATATTAGCTTGTTTTAAACGGGTTATTTTACACGGGAGCAATTTTTGGGGACTGGCTATACAGATCGTTTTTTTACAATCGCAATATTATGCTCGTTATTTCTAAATAATATATTCTGCAACGTATCTGTATAAATAATATACACTTTTATTCAAACGTATGTTTATTTTTATTTATATACTAAATGTTCTTTGTAGATATACCCATAGCGATATCTCCAGCAGTCATTACAACTATACGATTGAATTGTTTTGACGACTCACACAGTAATTAGGGCGGAAAAAATAAATATTTTATATACACTTTTATGTTTTGATAAAAATGTAAAAAAAGTTCATTTTTGTTATATTTTTTTCAGGAATGTTTAATGTATAACCATTTTATAGAGTTTATTCCCCCTCAAAATGTTTTTAACGTTTAGAATTCTTCTTTACATTAACCTCATGAGTTAATGACTTTTTTTTTAAAGTTTACATAGTAAAGTATTGTTGTTAAATCTTATCTTGTTTTTAGATGATTTCAAAAGATTTTTATGGTATACTTATAACATGAAATAACGTTTTTTTCCAAATTTTTTACCAAAATGTAAAAATGTAATAATATTAAAATATGAATGTTTGTACTGTTTGTAGTACTCATGCCCTTTCGCCGAGAGTCATATAAAATAAACACAATTTCGTTACATAGCAGTAGATAATATCGCAATGTTTATATCTTTTCGGAACATTCTGTATATATTATGATAAACGAGCGTTTGCTGGGTTGTGCAACCACAACCGTGACACGTGTCTCGTACGGTTGCTCTTTATTGCTTTAATTTTGTATTTCTTTTTTATCTTTTTATCTCTTCTTCTAGGAAACTTGCGAACAATGCGAAAATCTTGGAAACATCGAGAATGTACTCGACGAAATTCGACAACCAAACGGGAACCGTGGTGTCCGTGGTGTACGCCGCAATGTTTTGTCTGATGCTGTCTATCATCGCACTGGGTCTGCTATACTTTGGGTACGTCAAGTGAGTGCGCGTACATCGTTAGATCAAGTGCACCAGTGGCACCGAACAAAGGGTGTAGGTCTGGTCATGGCCATATTTGGGGGAGGGGTTGTCCAGTGTGTTGAATAGTCTCTTTATTATTTGTTACCAATATTGTATTATTCTATTTAGGAAAATAACATACATTTGATGCATTAATAGAGGTAATAATTATAGGAAATTTACTGGCCGGATGGTTTTTTAATCTGGGACAAAATATGAAATCGGCGCCTCGGTCTCGGAAAAAAAATAAAGGCCATCGACATATTATAGCGGTTGTAGGTGGTATGTAAATCTATATAGCTGTAGACCAGACTATTTAAAAACTAATTCAACGCCACTGAAGTACACTGCTTTGCGCGTCAGACCGAATAGCTTTGCACTGTGCATGTACACCTGTAATAGCTATCATGTGTTCAGTGTTGCAGTTTACAGCCCGATTACCATCCGTATTGTTGCGCAAGACTTCTTTAGTGGATAGCTTGGATACTATCTCAACAAGCCATTGAATTTCACCCCGTCCAAAGCCCAGCCTATTGTTACATTTCGGTTTATCAATATTATAATACCGTTTTCCACCGTGTCGCTCCACCCGGTTTTTGGTCAAGCTAGCCATCATTTCTTGTTTTTATTCTCTCCGTCAAAAAATTCTTTATATATATACCTCATCCCCGCGTTCGTTTTCCATACATAATGTTAACAACCACTCCAATCCGTTCATTACGTGGTCATATTGGATTTTTCAAATTATATGGATATGAGACAGCTCTTCATAACGTTTATATATATATATATATATATTCCAAGGTCATATAATTTATAGGAGATATGTTTCAATTTTTAATTTCCGTACGGCAAGTTTTTTCTTCTTTTGTCGTGGATCTGAAAGATTCACATACATATAGGTTATACTATAATATTATATTGGTAGTTGAGATAGCTTGTGTGTAAATAGTAAATTTTGATTTTTGTCGATTATAGTTTTTTGATTTTAATAAGTTATTTGTGTGCTGAATTACTGAAATACATTTATTTCCATTAGAAATGCTTTTATTTATTCCTCTACGTATTATACTATTTATACTTCTATGTATCACCCAAGGATTTAAAATGATCTACCATTTGCCGCTTTCAGGTTTAACTGGTCTGCATTAGTGAAAGATAATATCATGAACTTAGTCTTTTCTTCGTTAATATAACATATATTTTTTATTGATTTTCACTCGTATTGATGGCCGTATCTATATTGATATATTATATGTTTCTTATTGTCCAGGAACGGTCATTATTTGTCGTGCATTCCGAGTACGTCGAACACGCCGCTGAAAGACGACATGGAAAACATGTGAGTGGATAGTATTAACGTCCGAATAAATGAATTAAAATGGATAGAGAAAAAAAATCGACTGTTTATCGCATGTCTGCTCCGCAATAAAATACAGATATTAATATATTATATACGAGTATATGGTGTATACCGTTTGCGTACGGTGTACACACGCTGCATATATTATTATATATGTACACACGTAACGATTTTTTATGTACACACGCATAAACGTCAGTGTTTAAACCAGTTTTTAACAAACGTTTGCAGGAGTCAGAGTAACTGGATTACGACTTTCAACAGGTCTAACCTATCGTTCAATAGAGTACGGCTACCAGGGTGATTATAACATACCATAATGTATAATATTATATTCTTATATTTCACGATAATAACATATCGCTATTATACCGTATACCGTGATATGCATAGTGTATAATATGCGAGATTATCGTGTATATACGTTATACATTACCTACATATTACATATTGTTGTGATTTAACCGCAGTCACGGTGTCATACCTAATGCATTTTCTTGCAGAAAAATTACTTCGCCCGTGTCCAGATCGTTGAAGATCGTCGACGATGGCTGCAACGTGACTGTGATGGAGAACAGCGTTTATGAAGCGATACCGACGAAAGGAAAAGTCTCCGTGGACAACCCGTTGATGGTGGAACTCGAATAATGAAATGCAATATAATTTACGCTCTAGGGTACCCCTGCCACGTGTAAATATACAGAATATACGGTCGCGTGACTCATTAATATCGTTTTTCTTTAGTTTGAAACCTCCCCCCCCCCTTCGTAAACTCTGCCCTGGTACTGTGCAAAAACGTAATGGGAAAAGAGTCGATTCTGCATCGCCTCCTATACAATATAGATGTATTAATAAAATAACATCATCATATTTTGTACGGGTCGGATATACGTGTATATCTGATACCCAATTACAATAAATATTAATATGTTTTGTTTTGCATATGATCTGTTATAAAAAAAAAAAAAAGACGCATTGTTAAAAATATATATATTCGCTCGAAGCACGTTTGTGAGACCTTACAATGAACGATATGCGTTTTTCGTATGCACAAATTTTTAGCCGTTCTGTACAGTTACCTTGGACATCGTGACAAGACCTTGCCTAATATTTTTATTTATTTTTTTATGTTCGCTACTCGGAAGCTACTCGCAATAAATTAAGCTTCGCCATAATATTTAAACAATTTTTTTCGTGTACCGCGTAAATAATAACTGTTACACTTTTCTGCAAAAAGGCGTGGTAAATCTTTTCGATGATATTATATAGTAGGTATAATAATATATGTGTACAGCATAATAGCATAATATGAACCTGTTATTAAATTTAACGATTCGCCAATTTCAAAAGCGCTTACCGATCACCTTGTAACACATATTTTTTGGTACGCCGATGCGGAATTTAATTAAGATAATAGTTCGCCGTACACACACACACACACACATACATAGTACATACACATAGTAAAATAATTTGTTGTGCGTATGGCCAGTGTATGTGTGTGCATGTGCATAGAACAATTTTTAATTATGATTAGTGGTGTTGTTTCGAAATTTCGATTTGCCATGAAAAAAAAATCTGCTGCTCGTGGCTTGCTTTAGGGTCAAAACGTGCTCGGCTATTTGCATTGTTGCTAGAAATATTAATCTATATTAAAATCCTATTATCCAACTAAATAGACGAGAGAACGACAGCGAGAGAAACTTGTTAAATTTATTACTCACTCTATGATAATAATATTAAAATACGCGTTATTTCATTTAAGGACTGTGCGCGTCGCGCTCATTATCGAACTATAAAGAATTGATGGCACAACACTTCGTGTAATAAAATGAAATGTTTGAATACTATACTTTTATAATTCATATAGGTACATGATATTTATACGAATACACCTATAAATCGATGTAATCGGTTTCGTGTCCTCAAAATGAAATTTATTCCGTTCATTGTGTATTTTTCACTTGCATAAAATTATAATAATATTTTGAAATATACTTTGTTTGATTTACATTTTTCTTTTCGTATCCCTATTGATTTGTATAAAAGTTTAAGCGAACATTTAAAACTTTATATTATATTACTATAATAATTCACGCCGTTTTGAAATTTAAACTTTATGCCGTACATTTATCTTTACCTATTTAAATACCTACCCTTACATTGATCTCAATTTTCTGCTCGTGAATACTTTAGTTGCAAAGTTTCACAAGTATCAATTTTATTTAATAATTATTATTATTATTATTTTTCTTGTATTTTAGTTTTAAATAAATGAGAAATTGTACAAAGTAATATTATTATAATCGATTTTGTTTATATAAAAAAATAGATATTTACTCAAAAGTCACAAACACTTTTTGAGTTAAACGTAGTAGTCTAATTTCAAAAATGTATCACACTTACCTACTACGAGCACATAAGTTTTGGACTCTGAACAATATATTTACTTAAAATTAAAATACAATTTTTATTTTGGTGATAATCTTAATACATTGTAACTATTTATTTTTAAACAAAACAACTGCTTCGTGAATTTGAGTTATTTTATAATTTAATATTTTTATTTAGAATTTAATATTTCATCATATTATATTTGTATGTATTATAGTTTAAATTTAGAATTTAATTTTTATATGTTAATAAATATATTATAGTAATATTATTAATAAACTATAAAAGAAAAAAATGGATTGTAAAATAAAATAAATTTACAATATAACGTATATATATATATATATATATATATATATTGCAATTGTTTGGGCCGGGAGCCTTTCCAATGATAAGCTCACCCCGGACACCTACTACTTCGCGCACTATAGTGTACACCACCGATCTACCCAATTTGTTATGTGTAATGGTGTAAATAGCTCAACTAGAATTGGTTGGGTTCGCCGCGCAGAAACTAGTAAGCTATGTGGGTGTATAGATGTGTACGGTGTGTATATATGTTTGTGTCTTGTGTGTAACTTAAAACTAGTGAAAATAGGAACTGAAATAATTACAAATTTTAACTCAATATCAAATGGTACGATATATGTTGCTGGTACAATTAATAAATCATTAACAAATAAATAATTCACATCAATACAATAATAGTATAAATATTAAATTATGTACCTGTGACGGCTTGCAATATAATTATAATATAAAAATTGCCTGTAGTGGCTTACAACCCTTTTGGCCCAAATAATTAAATAATTAAATAAAAATAATATTAATAAATAAATTATAAATCAATAATCAACTCACGGTTATACACAGAGCGCAGTCTGGCCAGCCGCTTGCCTATAATCTATATTACAAAAATAATAATGATACAAATTGCGGTGCACACGCACAATTAATAATAATGCACTTCAATAATTTAGTGGCGATTAGCACACAAATAAATATTATAAACTATAAAACTATGTGATTCGCACAAATAATAAAACACATGCACGTTTTATGAATAATTAACAAATAATAGGTACAATTTAATACTTCATGGGCGATTGGCGCACACAAAAATTATTATCATGAAAAAATATAAATTCAAACTCAGCGATTAGCGCACATTTTGAAATTTGAATAATATAAAATAAACAATGTGATTAGCACAAAATAATAAAAATTAACACTGCGTTAATTACGACGGCTCACACAACCTTCTTGATCCGTGGTTTTAGCAAAACAAAAATTTACTATAATATAAATCATGCACACACAAAGATTACGATAATACACCCGGACTACGGAGAACAATAAACAAAAACTAAAATAAGAATATAATTATCTAGTGTATGTGTGTGTGTGTGTGTGTGTGTGTGTGTGTGTGTACGGGTCGGTCGGTTAATGCTGGAAACCTTACAAATGCTATGTTGATGCTATGTGATGTTGCGGCGGTAATAGCAATTATAATATTATGTTTATCGTCATTATGTAACATGTCAAATCGTGGGATGTGTAAACGAAAACTGAATTATTCAATTTTTAGTACGAATAAGTTATGATAACTGTAAAAAGAAAACGTACGATTTCATAAAGTCGACTTCGGCTTATGATTATTATGAGTGATTTGTAGCCATTCGCCATTATAATGCGAGCGTGCACACACACACACACACGTAATATGTGTACCAGTACTCACGTGTATCAACATAGGTTTATAAAAATACAATATTTGATTGACTTTCTATCGGATTATTAATAACTATGTCACCACAACAAATCCATCACGGACGTTCCCAAAAGCCCGAATCGTCGTCGTATATTTTCTTCTCGGATTGTCGTAATAACGATAATATAATAAAATACCGTCGTCGATATCGTTGGAGTCTTACGGTACCGTTGTACGTGAGATCCAGTTTCATAATAATAATAATATGTGCATTTTATGATTATAATTCTTTGCGGGAGTAAATGTCTAAACGATCAAGGGTCTTTTATATGATACTATTGGCATTCCGTGCGATACCTAAACGCACACCAGTGCCATATTTGCTAGCATAATAATATATACAAATTAAAAGCATTGACGCGCTCGAGTTTACTTCAATACGGTTGAAAATATATTATTGTTATACCCGTACGTACATTACACCGAAGGCGGTACCTATTACCGTGTATCGAACCGGTTCATTGGTTGTAATTAGTGTTTGGATTGTCATCCGCGGGTATTATACAATAATTATTTGCCCCAATATCGTATATATATCTTCTTCTTCTTCTTCTTTTTTTTTTTTTAATATAATAATAATATACTTATTGATTGTTGCAATGCGCGTAATACAACACATCGCCGCGGTAGTATCTACATATATAATATAATATTATCACCCTCCAGGGATACTCACCGCGACCGAGACTGGATCGTGATGTATTGTGTTACGGGGGCACACGTGCGTTTCGAAACGGATGCCTCGAGTACCTAACTGCGGTATATATATATAATGGTTTCGGTGCCTGGTGTTTTTGTTTTCGGGTTTTTTTTTCCACGCTAAACCAAGAATATATGAGAATCGGATTACAATTGCACAAAATCGTGTATGTAATCTCGGTTACTGGTCCGTCATCGAAAATAAAAACTCGATTGAACGCGAACCGAGAAAAAAACACGTTAATCATAGGCGTGGTCAAATACGTGTAATATACATTATATCGCGTGGGCGAGGGGAGGGGTAGGATTGAAAAACGTAAAGTTACCATAAGACGCGTTTAAAAAAACTAAAACGCCGCGAGGAGAAACTTAAAACATTAAAAATGTATTTAATAGCATAGAATATGCAATATACAGATAGAACTTTACGTCGCACGAGAAAAAATTTATACGGTTAAATGTCCAGTGCATAATCGCTTCATCAATGATATTTACGTACAAAAGTTCTCGTACTGAGTATTTGACGCATGAACGGGACAGTCCCTAAGTCATAGGCACGATTTGAGATTGTTAATACCCTCTAGCTTTCTTAAAAAAGTACGACAAAACTTATAAATTAACAAAACTATCTTAAGTACATATTTATAATTTGAATCTATGTTTATTCGTTTAAATGTATACAATTAATGTGAGTATGTGATATTAATTGTATTAAAATTATAATTCTGATGAATTTTAAAAACAAAATTTATTTTATAACATTTTAACTGTTATTATAAAAATACTATTTTAAGTAGATGTATTTAATAACATTTTTATTATTCGTTATCGTGATTTTGATATGGGGGATGGGAGTGATTTGGATTTTGAGGGGCTAAGCCTTCACTAGCCCCTTAAATTGTACTTATGCCCTTGGTATAAAACGGAGGATGATTTGGGGAAGGGTGTCCGCTGAAAACAGAACCGAGAGACTTTAATTCCCCAAAATGCTTGTAAGAACGTATAGTATTGAAATCATGGCTCTATTGTATATATTGATATGTCATCGCGGCGTGATTGCTATGTTTTGAATCGCGTGCAGCAACAACGCGTGCTATATAGGTCCATTTGGTAAATTCGAAGAACACACGCTCATAATAATAATAACAATATTATTATTATGCGATTTGCGTGGCGTGACTCGCGTTTGACCCGTCGCGTAGTATATATGGTAAAACGGTCTGTTGCACGTGTGGAAGATCAAAATACACACATTCAAACACACATTTATATACGATACGATTACGATCGTGGCGGCGCACATTCCGATCTCGAACGTTATTACTTATTATGATTAATGACATTCGTATAATACGTATATAATGCATATACCTACATATATATGTATATTATTACTGTTGGAGAATACAGCATCGGCAAGGAGGTGGTCAGATATTATTATTATTTCGTCCATCCGCCGCCGTAATGCAATAATAATAATAATATGCAATATTGTGAATATTGATTGTTACAGGATGATGCCCCGGGCTTGGCGTGCCGTTTCGTAACACAAACTTATATTTACACACACACATATATATATATATATATATATATATAAATATATATATATATAGGTATAGTAGCGGTGGCGTGTAAAAATCGATTAAATGGAATATTATAATAATATCTGAAATAACAATATTGACAGCCCGACTCCACCCGGTCGCCGTGTCTCGAAACGGATCTTCGGCGACGGCTGCGGGAATTGCACAACATAACAGTGTAATCCTGCAGCAATCCTCTCATATGTATAGTCGACCGTTTTGCGTTTTAAAACTCTACTACTATATATTATCATAATATAATATACATTCGATCCAGGCTTATTGCGCACACAGCGACCCGGCCTATATACATATTATGAGTATAGTGAGTAAAATGCTTATTTTTTTTGTAAATGACACAGATTTGAAGTACGCATTTCTTCGAATGAAAAAAATACATACTTTAGTGCAAGACCACGATCTTAGTTTCGTCTTAGATAGAAGTGAGAAGTATAATGTTGTGTTCTATATTTCTAAACGCTTTGTCGTTTTTCGATTTACTCAATAATTATTATTATTCTATAGGAATAACCCTTAGAATTGATATTAGAAACACACGCCCCACAATCCTTATCGATCTTTGGCCAAGATCCCAGTCGACAAAAACACTTTATGGTTAGGTATTAGTTTTATACATGATGCGGAAAGTGCAATAATATCAACATTGTATCGTTATCTTTGCAGAATATTGATTAATTTTAACACTTGCAACGGTGTACAAAGATAAAGGCGTGAAACATTTTTCCAAATGCTCTTGGTAGTTGTTATTGTCATTATTATCATCATTATCGTCATTGTTGTAATATAATATAGGTTCTTGTGTGCCAGGTATATATATATATATATATATTATATATTATATAAAAATCACCGAGATGCACTGCAGAACGCGAGTTTCGATTACGGTCGAAAAGAACATTACGGTGCACTTTAATGTCAGGTAATGTTATTATTATTATTATCATTATCATTATCATTATCATATACGCATATTTACTGTAACGCGTTACAAAGCAATCAATTATCGCTGGTAATATACCGAACGAGTCCACACGTATAATCTAGTAGGTAGGTATCTATCTAGTACCTTATAAAAACGTTGAACGCTTTCAATGTTTAAAGTGTTAAAACCCACACATTTCTTTAGGTAGGTACCACAACACAGATAACGTGTTTTATCGTAATAGGATTTTTATTTTTACCATTTTTTTTTTTTGCCCTCTACGCGCACTGACTCGCGAATCACGATCGTTTGCATTCATCAGAAATACTTTAATGTTTAATGAATTGGCAATCTCTGCACTCACGTACAACATGATCTATTTATATCGCGCATTATGTATACATGGTATGTATTATGTATATTGCGTTATAAATTATACTTATTAGTTGTGATTAGACAACGGAACAGTTATGTCAAAGAATGAATTATATGGAACAAATTATTAAACGAATCGAATATGGATAAAAAGTATATTTCTACTCGTTTATTTCGTTATTTTGATAAACTGGTAGATTAATGTAATTATCGCATTGGATATTCTTCTATTTATTCGAGATAACAATATACACAGAATAATAGAGTATTTGTGATAATTCACTTTTTATATCAACAACAATATAGTACATAATAGTACTGTATATTATTATAAGAAGTTGGAAAAATCTATCAACAAAATAATAAAGCGGTGCAAATAAACTAAATTTAAAAACAAATAAATTTGATTTGCGAAAAGGTTTTTTTTTTATTTGAAACTTTGTGTCAACAAGCGGAAAAGTTAAATTCCTTTAATTTTCTTATGTTTGATTACATTATATTGTTTGCACACAGTAAAATACGATCCTTTTTTTTTTTTACTGTTTTAGCTGAGAGACCGGAAGAGATTTGTTTTGCACATTACTGCCTCCCGGCCCCTTATCGTTTATTTAGAAAAAAAAGAAACAACAATGCTGTCCAATGTCCAATGTGATCCTAGCTTGCCCTCAGTAGCTCAGTCGTTATAGAACTATAAAAAAATAAACGGTATTAGTTGCTCAATGCGTGTGATGGTATTTCGTCATCTAGTTATTAGGAGCAAACGACACGGCATATCTATTAACAATTTTAACAATGATATTTATTTTTAATTTCAAAAAAGATTTAACAACAAAACATTATTTTAATATTATTTTTGAATTATGTTATAAATTTGTGGTACTATTTCTGATAACCAATTTCAAGCCAAAAATGTAAGAACAATATGTTCTTATTATAATATTAAAGCCGATTTTCTACTTTCTAGGTCTATCAATATATAGGTAGTTGTACATAGTATGAGATGAGTGTATTCGTAGATAATATATGTACCTATAAATAAACGTAACTTTAGTTAGCAGTATATATAATATACTACATAATATCTGTTAGATAAAAATATATTTTAAAATTATATAATATAATATTTACAATTTGAAATATATAGTTATCTGGCCTATTATAACCTACATACAAGTACAATGTAGTAAACAAAACAATAAACAGTGGTTTCGAATTTATTGCAATGTTTTCATTTATCGTAACTGTATTATGTAGATTTTTTGGATTTATTTCTTTCCACAAAAATATTGATATAAACTTACAGCTCAGCTATCTACAAAAGGTTTGTCAAAATTATCTCTTATAACTGTGATTTACTAGATTTTGTTTTAAAAAACGATATGTTCATCATGACCATACATATAATCTATGGCAATGATACCATATAATGATATATTATTACTAAGCAATGCCTAGGGCGAGCATATCTATATTATATGGAGTAAATAATACAAATTATAATATTACATTGCTGGATATGATTTAACAATAATACAACGCTATTATAGCCTATTTATATGATAATAAACTCTCTAAACACATGGTGAGATCGCGTACACCATGGAAATGTAATAGGTCTTTTCGACAATTACGGTGTACGGGGACAAACCAAGATCGAAGTAAACATTTACCGTAGATCAAAATCGAAGTAATAACACAGTGTTCCCTATAGTGCAAAACAACTCCCTGTTTTCGACACAAGTTGCGCAGTATGTGCGGGTAAATCGAAAATATTTTACTTTTTATGTATATTAATGAGTACACATTTATTTAATCTGTTTAAGTGAAAAAAGTACTGCAATTCTGCCAGTTGTGGTATTAAAATGAAGTAATCTTAATAAGCTTAGTTCTTATAGAACCAAGTTACACTCCTCATAATGCACATGCAAGATATTCAGATAAAGTAATTAATATTCTGTTTTATACAATAACTTGTAAGCATAATAGGTGTGTGCTTCTAACATAGGGTCAAGAGTTAAAGAATACAACAAATGCATAATATACACTAGTATATCTTATTTTTAATACACGCGCACGCCACTATATTATATGAATATCATTATTGGCTCTACACTGATATAAATATGAGTAGAGCATTGAATTGATTTAAAAGTTACGAATAGAAGCTATAACCATGCATTTATGCTGATTAATTTTATACTTTATAGTATTGTATTACAATTGCGATCGTAGCTTAAAACTTTTTTTTTTTTTTATTTCACCCATATACTTCTTAAATCCACCTTTGCATACTGTGTTTCAACATATAGTCAACAAACATGCTGCGACATGCCGACGTGGTTGAACAATTTATGTGTACAACGAGCGCAGTGTCCTCAGCTCAGCGTTCACTACAAAAAGTAAATAAATCATCAAGTTTCGAAGTTCATAAATCGCAAACTGGAAAGAACTACTTCGTTCGACTTTCGCGTACAATAATATGTATACACAACAGACACCTAACAGACCTTTAGAGTGAATCGACCCAAAATGAGATTTGTTCGGGCGAATAGTTATAAAGTGGATATAAAATAAAATCAGCTTTTATGTGAATATTTAATCCGCTAGAAATACCGTTTTGGATTACTGTAATATTATATGAATAGATTTATAGGTAAATATTATATCACATAAAATATTATATATATATATATATATATAAATATATAACTATTAATCAATAAAGTATAATGTTAACTTAAAACATATATTTCTTAGTACAGTGCGTTACATTAATAACCATTCAGTATTTCCAATTTCCATCATCTCTAATGCTTTGATTTGTGACAAAAATGATGCGGACTTAAAATCTGAGCAATAATTTGAGCATCAAAATTTTCACCAGGTTTCTGGCGCGGGTAATAATATAATTTCACTCGTCCCAAATGTGGTATTATAATTGATGAGAACCGCCCAAATGGGTTTTTGGTCAAAATCATTTTTCCTTCGCCCAAACAACCACTGCGCCCACATTTTGTAAGTATATATATATATTAATATTTACTGTACACAATATATAATTATTCACACTAGACGACGGCGGTGGATATAGCGACGCGTCATATGACAAATCTGAACGGTTACCAAACGCATCGCGTGTGGTCCACGACTGTGCGGTGCGCCGGCTACCGTATACCGACAATGCGGTAGTGGAGCGACGTCGTAGTATACAGGAGAAAGAAAAATAGTAACAAGGAATTAACGTTTGCGGCCATAACACACTACGGGTGGTAAAGTACGTATAATATTATAATAACGTGGTCCGTCGCGTATATATTTTTATATATGCGTGTATGGTTGGCGCCGGTTACGATGAAATTTCGCGACCATGATGAATTGCGCGCTGCAGCGGCGACGGCGGAACGCACCCGAAAAAAATATATATAATAAAAACACACTCCCGATTCATCATAATAATAATAATAATAATAATAATATTAATATTGTTATTTACTGCAAGTCATAATCGGCTGATAATCGAATTTATCATATTGTTGCGGCGTTTATGACATTTTTCAATTTCGTTTTAAATAATTATTATATTATAATATTATTATTATGCCGTATACCGCGCAACAGATTTGCCGCGCGACTCCTGCAGCCCGATTGACAGCTCTAGTGTGGGCGTATATTGTATTAATGTGTACATATTATTATTATTATTATTATACATAAGTGTGCGCTCTGCAATCACTGCGCTGCAACAACACGAACGAGCACATACACGAGTTCACCGCGGTTAACACCTATATTATATATTATGGTGTTAACTTTTTTTTTCTTTTTTTGTTTCTTTAAATATTTGATTCGGGTTCCCTTGTGATATTCCAAGTGCCAAGGTTAACATGCTTTACTATGCTGTGCAGAGTTCGACGTGCGATATTGTTATTGTTATATTTCAACAGGTGCACATGGTAAACTTTCAAATCTCCGTGGACATATTATTATTATTATTATTATTATTATTATTATTATTATTATATTGTTTGATTTGACCGATCGGTAGATTCGCTAAATCGTCAGTACCTACACTTGGTCAATTTGTTCGACGACCGTTAACGAAATAATTATACAGTTTCAGTCTTGTTATATTTTGTTATTCTTGAATCCGTGAACTCGTAAATGTATACCATAACATTATACTCTGCAGCCCTGTCAAGTTAAAAGGCAGTAAACTACGAAAATATATGAGTTTATCGTAATATAAAATTATTGGTAAATTTCAAGGCGATTTTTACGATGCCTTGACAAAAATACCGATTTCATAATAACCATGACTAAACGTCATATTATGTATAAGTGCACATTAGAAACAAAACACGTATTATTTTCATCAAGAATGGAAAATAGATTTTTTTTACATTACTGAAAGACAAGTGCATTATATTTGATATGTCGAATAACAATATCCACAAGACCACAACAAAAAAGGTTAATCTAGAAAGACATTTTAGAACTACGCATTCAAAATTTGATATAGATTTCTCTCCTAAAACTGAAGTACGTAAAAAGCTATTAAGTAATTAGATTTTAGAAATTATTATTTAATATTATATCATTTTTAGTAATTAGTAATTAGTTTATAATACTTTTTATATGTTTACATACACTTTATCCAATTATGTTTTTTAATAATTTCAGTTATTCAATAATAATAAAAAATTGAAAGTCGATCCTCAATGTGAAGTATATTTTTAATAGATCGTTAGCAAAAAAAGTTTGGCCACCTCTGATGTATAGACTGTCTGCATTTGGATATTCAGGGTAGAACTAGTAGTATAATGTGCTGCACCGAATATTATGCTCCACTTGTTTGCTAATAGCGATGTTCCTTAAGGATATCCTTAAGGATTCGACCTATATGTAGAATACATTCGAATGATTCACGTTAATGATCCGAGCGTATTATATCTCGCATCTACTCGTGAAAATAGACCAACACAACGCGATAACGATATCGCTTGTTTGCTACAACAACGAAATAACACAGAAAACTTGATTTTAAATAAATCAAATTTGAAAATTTAATTTATATTAAAATGATGATAACTGATGTTTAATGTTTATATTGTTTTAGAAACCTATTTTAATTAAAGATGAGTGTTATAACACATTATATTCATGCATTTAATTCTCAACTACAACATCTACAACCATATTGTAATACTAAAATTAGGAGTTACATAGTTTAAGTTTTTTAACTTATGACACTATTGATGAAAAGATTGATTTGTATAGCTACGATTTATTTGGTAATAAGTCGTAATAAGTCATAACACTCATAACCATTCTTTCATCAATTAAGTCATGAGTCAAAATAATATACTTTTTACAAACAAATAAAAGTATATTTTATTCCTATTTTTGGAGTAACAACATACTAACGAAAATCGAGTCGTTTTTCAAGAAAAGCACCGTGAATAACCAATGATAATAGTGTAAGAAATGTCACAGTTGTCACCTAGTGGCCAATTTTGTATGTTTACTTATGCCGTTCTTACAGTACAGGAAATAATACCAATACAGCTATTATTACATACAAGCAACTAAAAAATGACAAATTTTGAATGATATAACGTCGTTGTTGTAGCAACCAAGCGATATAATAATTAATATATATTTATATTACAACGACGCTAGCCATTACAATCTTTACGGCCGGCGCCACGAGTGATAATAATAATATGCTGCACAAAAAATGTCAAACACGCCGCGGCGGCGGGCGATTGGCAAGACCTTGCGACTTGTGTGCATTATACATTATAACTATCTCCTTATATGCAGTGATGTGATCCGGGGCACTAGTAAAACCGATAAAAACAGCGTACGCGAACACTATAAGCGCGTCTACTGCGCGTACAACATTATCGTGGTGTGTCCGTAATGCTCACACGTAGCACGCGCCCACCCGCGTGCTTGCATTATTGTGGAACATAATAATAATAATAATAATAATACGATATAATATATTAATTTTGTGCGTGCGACGTGTGATGGGCGGCTTCAGATCGCATTACGAAATTATTAGCTACCGGTGTTCCCCGTGGTCCGCCCGACCGTCCAAAGGCGTCAGCGTATAGCACCCACACACCCACCACACACACACACACACACACACACACACTCGCCGCACACACGCGTATCATGTGTTCAAAAAACAAAATTTAGTACGTCTTGTACACGATAGTTTCCACCGCAAAGCTGTGCGTGCGTGAGTGTCTTTCCACAGTGATCTCCTATTACCTATACACGTTCTAAATTCCCCAAGTTGTACGTTACTATATACGCGCGCCATTGTTGCCAAGGCTTGGTACAATTTTATGAAAAGTTGAAGGTCCCAGAGGTCAACCGGTTGTCAATGAATCATTTGTCCGCGGACACGGGCACACACAAGCTCGCATTTTTCTTCTCGCGCAAAGCACTATAATAATAATAATAATAATATAATACGGGTGCGCGCGGACTAAACGCACTTTTATTGTAACCAGGTCATAACCATCATACGATATAAAGCACAATAATAATAATATAACGACAACGACGACGACGGACGGTCACTCTCATTATGTTCATGTACATAATATGCAGTGCACAAGTCGTCATCGTGTTTGTATATCAATTTTTTTTTTTGCTTTCCACTCTAGAGCTATTTACAGTATATTATTATTATTACTCAACTGCTCTGCAGATTAGATATTATATGAACACTGTATTTGTAGGCGTGCTGCAGTACATGTCACATTATGGTTATGAATCGCGGGGAAAACGTATACTATTTTATGTGCAGTCCACGGATAACGTTATATATTATTATTATTATTAAATACGATGTATCGCGACAAAACGATGTACATACTATTATTGCAGAGTATATGCGTGCATGACACATGCGAGGCATTACAAACGCGCAGCTCTCTCGTGATATCAATAAAATAATATAATAATAAGTTACACAATGCGTTTCGTTTTAAATCGTATATACACTACGGATAGAGCTGTATAAAATGTTATCACATTGTCACGGTGCATGAAGCATATTATTATATATTGTAGCCATTGACCATTTTAGCCCTTGAAGTCACGCTTTTTATAGTGTCGTATATTGCGGCCAATAGTTATGCTTTTCAACTGCATCTCATAGCTATATATCCAATGCATATGATTTTAAGGTTGTAACTTTGCAGGGGAAAGTTCTCTTGCAGGTGACGGACCTGCAGACGGTGTTCGGGTGGCCGTAGGTAATTCACATACTATAATAAACGATATTGCATACGATGCGATTATCCTGGTTCGTAATGATTTATAATAATCTCTTGACTCTTGGGCAGTAATGATTCGTGCGATTCGGTGGCCAATTCTGTTTTTGTAGTGTTTATGCAGAAAATATACCACGCGTGAGACAACCAAAACACACGTTGAGAAATGTACACTATATTATATAGTTTAGCCGATTGCCAATGGTGACATCGCCGAATTATGTTTAAAGGTATGATTATATTATGCTCTTCATTTTTAGCCTCGATGTACACGCGATACTGCCTCGGAGGTTTTTTTTCCAATACCTGTTGCTGATTTCACTGCTGCAGCAGTCTAGCCGGGCAGCGATATCGCGTGCTAATAGATTCTAGTGGTTAAAAAATAATAGTAATTGTAGCGTATACGAATATTTGGACCACTTTTGGCGAACAAGATATTTTATGTTGCGCAACGCCCAATTAATAAAATACAATATTTCTATGTAATATGCAGCAATACGGGCCGCGTCATCGTGCGTCTTAGGAATTTCGTCTAAAGTTAACGTGTACTATTTACGTTAACTATTAGCGCTGTATTATTTTAACATATACGATTTATTATAATAATACGAATACATAATCCTGTGACAAGGGCGCGCTCGAGAACGGCGAATGTCGCGAAATCCCATGTATGAGATCACGATTTTCTGCGATAAAGTCTGTACGAACGACTTATAAATATACATATATTATTGTATTATGCATGTGGTTTACCTTTTTATTTTTTTGTTTCATTCGTTATGATACACACGTCAGCACAAATGAATCATACGTGTTTAAAAGGTTAGTACATATACCCACAACCCACGATATTATTTTATGTATTTGTAAGAATGTATTCGCTATATTTATTGTATTACTATATGTATCTATTTTCCGTCACGTGGGTATTGTATGTACGATTTCACCGCGAACGTTCAGACGAAAAGTTATAATATTCAAAACTATATTCACGTAACTCGCGCAGACTCGCATGCGATATAGCAATATAATAATTCGAAATATATTACGCAGAAGGATGAAATTACAAATCTCTCCGCGAGACAAATGTACATACTACGTATATGCATTCGTTGCACACGACGCGAAGGAGATCGATCGGTTCGAAAACAATAATATATATAATATGCAGCACATTAACTAGTTATACGATAATTATCGCGTGTCGCCTTTTTTTCTTTCTCTTTCGTGTGATATAACAAAAGTTTCAATTACCAAACGCGTTTATAATATTATATTATACATGCTATCGGATGATGACGGACGCGCCACTATACGGTTGTGCAACGAATCCCTCGTCGTATGCCGCCGTAGTGGTGGGCACGCACAATGGGTGCGCAAATAACCGTCCGGCCGGTCGCCGCCGATGGACAGCAAATCGCGCTTTCGGAACGGATCATTAAGCCGAAACTGTCACAAGGTCGGACACTCCTACACGGGAAAACGTATTTTATTATAATCGTATTATTATTATCGTTATACGCGCATATATAGCATACATATATACACGCGTTATTGCCGTGTACCGTCTCTAATTGAAACGCGTGCAACTTTTTCTACCCGTCCGGGTACCGCCTCCTCCCACACCACACCGCATTACCATTCCGTCGACTCTGCGTGCGAACGGTCTTACGTGGTCGCCGGACCGATAATGTCCGAATGCATGTATTATATATATATATATATATATAAATGACGTAGGTATATATACTAGCAACCCGTCCTCGTCGGACTTACGATTGCGGTATATATAGTGAATATAATATAGTATATATAGATGCTGCTGCAGTAGATAATGTACTAGTATATATTTTTAGGTACCTATACATATATATATATTATAGAAATGTATAACGATGTATGCTGCTGCTGTACTCTCGCTAACACGATGGAGCTTATCGCTAATCATAAAACGATTATATTATTACTGGTTTTGGTGTTATAATTTTATATTGTATATTATAGTATATATAGGTGTATATATATATATATCGCGCACGGGTTGAGAAACTGTATATAGTATTAGTGTCGTCCATCTATCCAAGTGTACGCGCGCGCGCGCGCACATACACTGCACACCAAAGTATTGGTATCTGGGTCAGACTCGCCACCGTTTCGATTTCGATAAACAAGATTTGACAAATGACGAGATGGCCTACGGTGAAAAGATGACGATCGCTATATAATATTATATTATTCACACACGATTGCGATGACCACGCGACCAAATCGGTCAGACCTTTTTTTTTACATTTACAAAATTATTCATATGCACGTCCATCGTACCTATATATATATATATATATTATACTAATAATGTATTACAGATCGTGGTATACATTATCGTATTGCATATATATCTGCTATATTATACTACGTAGGTATATATATATATATATATATATATACGCGCATAAATACCTACTCGCGTCACGAGTCGTGCAGCGTTAAAGTCTCCGCGGTCGTTATTCCCACGTATTTTAAACAATTTATTATTTCAATAATAATGTTATTATTGCACAGAAAACATATTTTTACTTTTGTATACTGCATTAGCATGTTTGCTTCGTATTAGCAATAATCATAATACGATAATAATATTATTACTATTAATAATAATTCAATTTGCACCGGATCGCCGCGGCGTTATACACTAATAGCCTATACTCTACGTACAGGTAGTAACTATATTATACAAACGCCAGCGGCCCAATAATTCAATAAAGCACAAGAATTTCTTGGTGTGACCAGCCCTGCCGTAATAATAATAGTATAACGCTGGTATTAATTGTCGTGAAACACTAATCTAAAAATATTTCACTAAGCGCTGACCTCAAAGTTCGAGGCTGTCCGTTTCTCCGGTGGAGGTCTCCGCGAGTCCATTGTCATAACAATGTTTCGACGGCGCGGCGCTGTAGCGCTCTGTTTACATTTATTGGCATCTATCACCGCCGCGCGGTGAATTATGATTACGATACATGACGTTATTTTTTTTGTCCCGACCGGCAAGAGACAAAAATATGTTATCGTTAAAATGCAAATCAATTTAATGGGTCACACAAATTATTATAGGTTGTTTTTCGTTTGGCCTCCAATCACGAATTTGTCTCAGCGCGAGTAATGATCACGAAGCCGCCGCCGATCAGATGCCATCATAATAATATAATGATTTCATTACGTGCGCTGCGCTGCACAGCAATCCGTAGTAGATCCTGAAACAGCTGTATATATATTGTAATACTGTCTTCACAAATTATTATTATTTTACTGTTATTGTAATCGAAATCACTAATTCAAACATAGTTTAATAATTTTATCATGTATAAGTAGCGATATCAATAACCTTTGTCTGCACAACAACCATATAGCTTCAGGAGACAACCATTTTTTAAATCTCTTTTTCTTTTTATATTCTGTAATTAACGTCAACAACAAGCTTACATTTACAGTGTTTATATTACATTTTATACACCTAAAGGTTTATTGGCACTTGGTCCTGGTTATATTGAGTTAGAAAATTTTAATTTTTTTTATTAAAGTTTTTTTGTATCGGAATAAGGTTCTAATGCTTTTTATTAATATTCTGGAGTTGGAATACTTTTCTGGCCTCTGAAAAAATTGAACAGTGGATAATAATATGTTTTACTGTGACGTTTGTATTACATTATGTTCATATTAATGTTATATTATATTATTTTTAAATTATTTTAATTAATATTATTTTTTATTTTTAAAAAATCATGTATATGTGCAAAAAAAAAAAAATGAAAATATCATAAGTATATTATACCGTTGTAAAATAATCGTTTACGAGGCAGTGAGATACTTATTACAATATATATGCGGGTGCGGGATTATATAACGTATATTATATACATAATATATTACACCGATATCCGCAAAAATTCGAAAACCGTATGCTTATAATATACAATATCATCATATAGTTATTATATAAAAATGTTTACACAACGCTGAGCCGTGTGCGTATAATATATTATTATTGCCGAACCGACTATGCGTTGTTTACACGAACGTCCTACGCGCACGTCAACCTGAAAATTAGGAATAATAACGTCTCGAAACCTCCGTATAATAATAACATAGTACCGCCGATTATCGAATTAGCTGCGTGATCCTCGTTGTAGTGTAAAGTAATCCATTCGGCAAACAAAACGTTTAAACAATATAATTTATACGAATGTACAATACATGCTATGTATACATGCGTAGTGGACTGCAAAACTTGTATCGATTTTGTAATAATTAATAATCGGTACATCCGTTCTCGCGTATATTGAACACATTCTTAGGAACGCCCGCAAATTATTATATTATTATGTTAAGTAGATCGATTATGGGTATACTATATATATATATATACTTATATTATAAGGAGGATCCGTCTTTCTCGTTTGTTTAATCGATTAATGTATTGTTCAGTGTTCACTTTGAATACATGAGCCTACTTATATTTACAATGTACGTATATGACATAACATTATGTGCAAAAAATCGTACTAATCGACACTTAACATTTTTGATTCATTTACCTACAAATATTTGTAAAATTATTAATTTAAATTAAAATATATCCTGCCTTTATATATAATATAGTGTTAATATAAGGTTATCTAAAATTATTTGCATGTAAATCAATAAATTATATAAACAAGTATCTTTTTTATTTTCGTTGAATGGGCGGTGTACATGCTTCCGCTCGAAATATAAACCTATGAAAATCACAAATAAAATGTTTTAAATAATGATGTTAAATTTACATCTACTACATTATCTTTATTATTAGATAATAATATTGTATAATAATAATACAAGCTATACAGTTGTTGATTGTTATAAATTATTTATACGTTACTCTGGGTTTTAGAGGGATAAGGGACCTCTAATGAAATAAATATTTTGTAGTTCTGCACACCTATACAGACAATTATCCTAATTTTACACCTATATTATAATATTATCATCGGTATGTGTATTATTATCGCTGAAACGAATGAAGACGGAACATTCGCGTGTATTATATATATCCTGTTTGAAAAATCGATGTTAATAAATTGTTGGGGAAAAATCTCTCTGCTGGTGATTTTGTCCCCGAGCACTTGGCATATGCGTTACGATATCTATAGCAGCGTTTTTTGAACTTTGTTCCGCGGAACCCTGGGGCTCCACGGAGATCACTTCACAGTTCCATGAAACTCAAAGAATTTTTTTAAAAAAAAATCTAACTAAATATTAGTAGGTAACGGCTAGTGGAATACATTTTTTTCCGAAAAAAAAATGTTTGTAAGTACCTATATTAAAATTAAATAATAATTTAAATTATTTTTAAATAAATTCGCGAAATTCTGATTCATTGTTGCAAAAAAAAATGTAAGCCAATGCTATTATATAGTAGAATTATTTAAGTAATTTAAATTATTAAATAAGTTAAATTAAATATATTAAAGTAGAATAAAAAGTATAAGTCCTATATTTTGTATGTTATTTAAAATATTTATAAAATTAAATATAGTATACTCATTTTTATTATTATTATTATTTTATTGCTATTTTAATTTAAATAAACAAATAATAGGTGTACCACGATAAAATTGAATATCAAAAAGTTTAAGATAAAATAGTTTAGGAAACGCTGATCTATAGTATAGTGCTGCACGGACATTACCCACTACAGGAACGATGTGTCGAACAAAGATGTATTACCGTAGCGTGATTTACTCGTGCGGCTCGTACATGGCTATATATTATTATTGTTATCGTTGTGATGACTACGTAAATAATGTGTGTATATTATTATAAGAATATTAGTCGGAGAAATATTAAGAATATTAAATAAATATTTACTGCAGCGCATAATATATATATATATATATATATATATATAGGGTATAATATGTTGGTCAATACGTTAATATTATTCTTTCTTTCGCGTGAGTGCGTATATATATTTATATGTTATAAAAATGTGTAATATTAATTATTTGAATTGCATAACACTGAACGAAACAAGTGCAAATGCGTTTTCGATGCAATAAGCATAAAACGCGAGAATGTGTGTATTTGTATATAGGTATGTACTATACTTACACCTACTCATTATGTCACGAGTTTCAATCATACAGGAATAAAAATAAATAATAATCTCCTCAATTATATTGGTACTTTACCGACAAGAATGGGGGGGAAAAAAAAATACGAAAACAGTATTTTTTAATGTTTGCAAACACCACGTAGCGCAATGCCGCAATACATATATTATGTCGTCGGCTGCAATCATAATATATTACAATATACCCTTCGGATTTAGGTCGTCGGGTGTTCACAATACAATAATAGTTCCTACACAGACAGACCAACAAAATAATTTACAACAAAACCTCATCTTAAAGGCCGGCCTACATATTATATTAAATATATATATGCTACCTATGACCGTCAGTTATATACAATGCTATATACAGGCGCGTGAAAACGGTGTGTAAACGCGTATACGAACATAAACGATGTGATTTACTAATTTTATTTTTTATTTTTCTACTATCACCATTAACGCTTTCTGACATTCTCTCATTCTTCGCATAGTTGCATGTCATTATTATCACTTAGCCGCGTCCTTGTGGACCTCGGCGACCGCGGACTCGACCGATAAAAATAACACAATCCGATACCGTAAAATTGTGTTATCAAACATAATAATGTATCATTATTGTTGCGTGAATATATAATACATCCCAATATGTAGTGCCTACACGCGAGACAATTTCGTCGGCGGAGTATAAAAAGGGAAATCGACTTTTCGGCATAACGCGTATGTTGTGCTGCAGTTATTGTGGCACGACCGATATCATGCGTTGAATTCAATCAAAGGTGCTTTGCGATTTTTATGTATACGAAAGTCATTCAACCACCAAAAGTGTAAACGATTTGAAAAAAAAACTGCAGTCGTCAAATTATTTTTCACTTTTCGTAAAACATAATTTCAAATATGTACCAGGTACATTGTACCTATGTACTATTTTTGAAGCAATGCATCTCTTTGGGGAATCATTGATCAATCGCTAAAGAAAGATCCGTTTATCATTACTCATTAACTATTATTATTGATACAACATGCGCCCGCCCGCGACGCGGTTAAATCTCACAACTCGATTGGGTCATCATATTAATAATACAATACTGCAGTCATAATCGTATTGCACGTGGTGAAAATCAAAATTTGCAAAGTAGACTACTACAATTTGCATAAAATATGTTGTTTTGCAAAAATCGTGTTTTCTAAATACCGTTGAAACATTGAAGTTAAATGGAACGGTAACAACCTGAAACCCTATTCTGAACGGCCGCGGCATACGAACAGTTTTTGTATGGAAAAACCGCTTTTTATCCGTATGACGCCTATTTCTATATGTGAACGATACCCATACGTATATGGATCAATTACAAGTAAATTTCCGTGTGAAGTATAGAAAAGGCTATTTTGTTCATCATACGAAAGTCATTTTTAAAACTACAGAAAATGTACATTGTACACAGATATTATTCGTACAGTACGAATAAGTTATATACGGAAACGTCTCCGACTCTCCGTATATTATATGTTTCAAAATACCATTTATACAAATGATATTGGTACAATGATTGTAACATACGGAAACTAGCTTCAGGCCCCGAGTCCGATTTACACATGTTAATAATAAAATCTTAAGGGACCCACCCACGATCAGCTATAAACTGTGCAGTAGTTCGTCTGTGCGATCAACTGAATAAAAATTATACCGTTATATCTGAACTGAAGGTGTACATCATTGTTTTCCTCAGTTGTGCTCACAGTTATTATTGAGCTAGCTGCACAGTTTATCGATTCAAAGTAGAGTCTATTGGGCTGGCAACAAGTATGCATGTAAATCTACCAGGACTGCAAAGTTTCCTCACGATTTCTCGCTCAACCATGATAAACTGCACAGTTAAACCGATCGCGTGTAGTAGGTCCCTTTATAACGATATATTATACCGTAGAAAAATAAGATGGACACTTCTTGTGTTTTTTCGGATGATAATTATAATCTCATATTATCATATTATCGGAATGATATCAATCTTGAAGTGTGCAAATACCAATATAATGATAATATACCTATGATGGTACACAAATACACAATACATATACATATAATAATGCACACTGCAGCACTGTGGTTTACTTTGGTCCGTTCGCAAGTATTGCTTCTATTGTTGCCCTATAATGATTTCTGTACACACGCGAAACCAAATGTCATGTTCTTATACTATTATATATTATATTTTAATAATATTATTATATACGTTTCTGCGGCATCACGTTATCGGACACACACGCAGGCCGGCTGCCGGTAAAATGTCAAACCCTTTTACGCCGCATATTACACTTGTTTCACACGTCGTTGCAGTGCACAATAATATACGCAAGCACGCGCGAGATCCATGCAAGATAAGCCATAGTACGGCAGCGGTGCAGCTCCGACGGTTTTCTATACATAGAAATTTATAATGGTGAAAAAAAAATATATAATATAACATATACAAACTCAAAATGTCTATTGAAATATTATAAATCTTATATATATATATATATATATATATATATGCGTTTGATTAGCGATCCGTATGAGCGCGAGGGAAAAAAAGTATATTCTTCGTAATAATATTACAATGTTTACAGGTATATATGCGTCGTTTAATATAATAATAGTATTATTATATTGTATAATATGTTTAATTTTTTTAAGATTTTATTCCCACCGAATATGTGATAAAACGCGTAAATTGCACTGCGCTAGCGTATATATAGTGGAGACTTTAACGCGAGTACCGTAGCAACAATTGCAGCAGTGCGTAGGTTTCCAATTATAAAACGGTCGGGGCATGTATATATATATATATAATGTTCATATTTATACAGTTAGATCACCATTAAACTTCAGATAACCAGTTCACTGGGCGTCATGCAGTAAAGCACAAAAAATGTTTATGCATATATAATGCCCCCGTACACATAATAATAATAATAATAATAATAATAGTAATAATATCGTATACAAGCGTTTTATCTCATGAGCGTGCGCGTATAGCTGATACATATAATACATATAATAATAATATTATTACATATAATATTATGTATAAAATAAAAATATATTACACCGAGCGCGCACAATTAAAACCATTTTCCAATATATATACGATATCTGCAGTTCTGCAACTGACAATACGCTCGTGATTGGGTGAACTTGTTTGGCTGTTATTCAACTTAATTACACAATATATATATATATATATATATATATATATATGTTATATTTTTTTTCCTTTTCTTTTCGGAATATTATCACGAGCGCGTATTATTTATTATAATCGAAACGGGTTATTATATGTATACATGAAACGTACCTATATATACATATATCGTCCGCATTATATATTGGAAATGGCGAAAATTCTCCACGACGATTTAATCTGTACGTCCGTTTCGCAACCTGCACTCTTCGGCAACGGCGTGGATGGCGGGTGTGCGCGTCCCCTCTGGAGAGATTATTAGTGTGTGTGTGTGTGTGTGTGTGTGTAAGAATGAGTGGGCAAGTATGTACGTGTGTGTGTATGTAGTGGACATGTTGACGGACCGACAGACAGGGGGTCCACGCCGGGGGGCAACACGATGCCACCGCCACCGCTCGCCCTCCGTCAGATGGCACGCTAAAAAAATATTATTATTGTTGTTATTCTTATTATTCTTATGTATTATCTCGATGACAGTTTGGGTTATCTATGCCATCTCGTCGTGTATTTTCGCGTGTGTGCGCGCGCAAGCCGATTTTTATCTGGGCGGCGGCAGCGGCTCGTCGTGCGACGCGCGCGTATATAATATACGACGCCACCGATTACAATATAATAATAATAAATAATAATAATAATAATAACAAGGCCTTCGGACATACGTAATATTGTTATTATTATTATTACTGTAGTTATCTGGACCGAATTCTTTTCGATTTACGACGACCAAATTTCTCTCTCTCTCTCTCTTTCTCTATTCCTCACCAGCGGATATTATGTACAATATTACGCAATATTATCTAGTAGAATTTAATTTTCTATCTCTCTCTTAACGAGCTATACATTTGCTGAGTGATTAATTCTTTTCTAAGCACATCTGTCGTCCTTCCCGCTCCTTACTTCCATCATACCTGAACCCCGCGCCAAAAAGATCACATGATCACGTCTATTGCAAGCGTAATAACGGCAGAAACATGCTCAAAAACTGAAAAACATGTACTGGCGAATTTTTGATATACTCAATTGTCCTCGATTTTGGGTCACATACGTGTGTGATTCTCGTGGAAGAACCAAAGACAAGAAATTGACGAAAACTAATAAAAAAATAAAAATAAAAGTCGTTCGTAAAAACAAAACGCACCGTGACTGGTCGTGTAATTAAATCAAAGAGCCAGTCACGGCCGTGCGTTATGCGTACGAATTAAACGATTATTTTTTTTTTAAACCGCAATCCTCTTAATCTTTTCATTATTACTATTATTACTATTATTATTATTATTATTATTATTACTGTCCGACAAAACGATTTACGTCAAACAATGTCCACGATTCAAAATACTTAAACATACATAATATGTATATATATTTCAGTTAATAGTAACAAAAAATAAAATAAAATAAAACCGGTATATTATGTCAGCCCGTTGACTGAATTGTTAATGATTTTTATTCATTACATCGTCTAATGGGCTTGTAACCGAATACCCTAAGGTATCATTTTATGTATCACTAATGAACATGAAGACCGAAGGCATTACTGCAGTTATAAGTAAATTAATTAACGTATATTAGTATCATGTAAAAATTATTACGCTGGAAGAATAGATTTTTCTCCAACAGCGATGAACTTCGATTTCGAATGATGCCTAGTTATATCTCGCACAAACCGAACAGAGACGACAATAAACGATCACGTTTGTCGACATTGGGGTTGAAAAATAAAATTAATACCGAATATAATATTATTATGCATAACAATGTTATATATTAAAGTCAAGCACTGGGCTAGAGTTATCTAACTTTTCAAGGCCGACCGTAGTATATAGTTATGAGTGTTATAACACTCGATCTGTGTTATTTCATCAGGTCACTTGGCGGCTATATAATATTATAATATTATCTGTAAATTGATATTTTATTTCGCGGTTGTGTGTACAGAACGTGCGGCCGTTGTAATTATATTTACGATAAAAAAACGATAGCTGCAGAGCAACCGGCCGCGGCGTAACATAACATTATAATATGTAACTATATATGTACCTACTGCAGTACATATCGATATATTGACCAGGGGGCAACGTAGTTGTTGTACACATACACACATACACACACACAACATCAGCGCATAACCGGCCCCCTATTACGGTATAACCACACCCAAACGGTTTGGACCAAAAAATCGCCTCGAGGACTTCGGCTGGTGACAAAGTGATAGTGATCTGGAACGGGTAGGGGATAGCCGTGCGGCCGGCGCGTTTTTTCAGCATCCCGACAGAAGTGGGATGTATTATGTATAAAATCCTAAACGCGGACTTGCACCTGGTGATTGGTGTCCGTCTAACGAACCGCATCGAATCGTGCGCAGCGTATACTATAACAGTGTTGTGTTTGTCGTGTCAGTTTAAATTCGATTCATTCGCGGGTTTACAATAATTAGTGTTGTATTTTTTTGCGACCGTCCAGAGAATCTCGCCGCCGTTATGGAATTAAAGGTATGTGAAAATCACAATTTTTTCCCTACGTGTCCTAAACCGTTTTCAGTCACACCGTCCACTCTTTCAAACTTATATACGTCGAAAAATATCAATAACTTATAGTGTTTATTTTTTTATGTTATACACTTTACTCAAATATTCCAATTCCGTGTATAATATCATAAAACATTAACTAGTGCATAATATATCTGTTGGTCCGATCACGTATAAGCACGTTTTATTTATAATACATATATTTTAACATTCAGATTACATACAGATACTTGTAATAAATATGTTATTAAATTCATCATACAAACCGTGAATAGGTGTTATTACACGCGCATTCATATTATATATAAATAACAATTGTATTTCAATGTGCTGTTAAATAAAATAAATTCGTTTTTAACCATAAGGTATTAGCGGTTACGCTGTTGTTGGCTGTCAGCTGCAGCGGCCAATACGAAGCGGAAAGTCATCAACATGATGAAGGATGCTCTCATCCACCAAAATATGGACCCTCGAAGCCCGAATACACCCAATCCTTAGTTTCTTACTCCACCCCAGCACCTAAGCCCGCTGCATACTTCAAACCAGCAAGCTACGAATCAGCGAGTTACTCGGCTGCAAGCTACTCAGCTCCGAGCTACTCGTCCCAAAGCTACTCGGCTCCGAGCTACTCATCTCAAAGCTACTCAGCTCCGAGCTACTCTTCCCAGAGCTACTCTGCTCCCAGCTACTCGTCTCAAAGCTACTCCGCACCTAGCTACTCTGCACCGAGCTACTCTGCACCAAGCTACTCAGCACCGAGCTACTCTGCACCGAGCTACTCCGCACCGAGCTACTCTGCTCAGAGCTACGCAGTTCCCGACCCGAGCTACGCATCCCCAAGCACTCCGAAATACTCTTCGGCCAGTTACACCAACAACTACAAGCCAGCAAAGACCTCATACTCGGCACCAGCATACAAGCCGGCCGTGTACACTACACCGAAATACGAAGCTCCGCAATACGTGTCCAGCACCACTGAGTACACTCCACATGAGTACAAAGGCGACTACAAATCAGCTGCACCATACTCCGTGACCACCCCAAAATGTGACGACGCTTCCCAACACGGATACTCCACCCCAGCACCATCTTACTCATACTCTCCGGCCCCGGCTTCTTACGCCAAGAAACCCGCCGCATACTCTTCGGCCAGCTACTCCACTGCTGCCCCGAGTTACGCTGCACCCAGCCCGGCATACGCCCCAGCACCGGCCAGCTACTCTCAACAGAAATACTCGGCACCGAGCAGCTACTCCTCGTCCAGCTACTCCTCGGCCAGCTACTCCACTGCTGCTCCGAGCTACGCCGCACCCAGCCCGTCATACGCCCCAGCACCAGCCAGTTACTCTCAACCGAAATACTCGGCACCAAGCAGCTACTCCTCGTCCAGCTACTCCTCGGCCAGCTACTCATCTGCACCAGCCGTGAGCTACGCCGTTCCCGAGCCCGTCTACGCATCCCCGGCCGCACCCAAGTACTCCGCTCCTAGCTACTCCACACCGGCTCCTAGCTACGCCGTTCCCGAGCCCGTCTACGCTTCACCGGCCGCACCTAAATATTCTGCTCCTAGCTACTCCACACCGGCTCCAAGCTACGCCGTTCCCGAACCCATCTACGCATCCCCGGCCGCACCCAAGTACTCCGCTTCCAGCTACTCGACACCGGCTCCCAGCTACGCCGTTCCCGAGCCCGTATACGCTTCACCAGCCGCACCCAAGTACCAAGCCCCGAGCCAAAACTCGTACTCGAGCAGCAGTTACAAATCCGCCAAGCCCGCGTACACCGCACCGGCTGCTGAATACAACAAACCCGTAGTGTACTCGACTCCGTCGTCCTACGTGGCCGTGTCACCGGCCAAATGCGATGACCACGAGTACGCGACAAAGGCCCCATCGTCCTACTCGAAACAACCGCAATCGTACGCCGTGGCACCAGCATACTCGTCGGCCGCCTACACCGCACCGAAACAATCCTACTCGCCGGCCCCGATCGCCGTGTACTCCGCCGCTCCAGCACCTTCTTACAGCTCGGCCGCTTCGTACAGCTCCGCTTCTTACGGCTCACCCGCCGCTTCCTACGGCCCATCCGCCTCTTACGGCCCATCCGCTTCCTACGGCCCGTCCGCCGCCCCCGAATACTCCGCTGCTCCGAGCTACTCGTCCCCGTCTTACGCCCCCGCATCGATCCAAGCGTCCGCTCCAGCGTACGCACCGTCGGTCCCGGCTTACACACCCGCAGCAGCCGCTTACACTCCGGCCAAGACCTACGCTAGCTACGTTACGCCACCGAAGACCGGTCCCACCAAGAACGTCGTCAACACTCATTTGGAAAATTACGTAAGCAAAAACTATTGAACTTTTTTCGATGGGTAAAATATTGGTAGAGGATTTTTTTCTCCATTTTATAATCAAAAATTTAAATTCACAATTTTACGTTTACGCGTATACCGAGTATACTTTTGAATAACACGCGGAAACAGCGTGTGATTATTAAGCGTAGGAGAAGTACTGCGTATATTTTGCACTTTCGTATACGGGTAAAATCGCATTATGTGATCGTGCGGTCTATTGAAATAGTCCGCATAATATACTATACGCGTAAAGCGGGCGCTCGTTAACTGAATACGAATTCCATCATGACCCAGCGATTTATTTTGAATACGTTTTTTATTTTGTTTCTCTTTATCTCATCAGGACGAGAACCCGAGATACGCCTACGAGTACAGCGTAGACGATTCGTACACCGGCGACAAGAAGAGCCAAAAAGAAGAACGCGACGGTGAAGTCGTGAAAGGAGAATACAGCCTTGTCGAACCCGACGGTTCCATAAGAACTGTAACCTACTACGCCGACTGGGACAACGGTTTCTTCGCCAACGTCTCCAAGACTCCGGCTGCAGGAGCTAAATACTAATCTTAAACAATCCAATGTTATATTTGTATTTTATGTATTTTTTAACTCTTTTTTGATATTTTTATTTTACGCCGGATGTTACGACATAAAAATACATGAAACACGTAAGTTCCAATATCATCATCATTTCGTATACCTATAATATTATATGTCATAGCGTAAACGCGTAACTAAACAACGACCCAATCACCACCCTTCGCGTATACATTTTTAGACTTGATCGTTCGTTCGAATAAAAGTAAAAAAAAAAAAAATTGTAAATGTAAAAAGACTCTCGATCTCACAACAACGACGTTGAAAAACGTATTAAAATTTAAACCGCGTGCAGTCGATTTTGGTGCATTACGTGCGTAGTCTTTGTACATAAATGTCGATTAAAAATGCATAATATTTTACAATGAACAAAAATAAGAACTTCAAGAATAAAACGCGATGCATTCATTCGATGTACCAATAAGAAATAAGTACAACGTTCAATAACAAACAATCGTTTTCGAAAGCTCTCTACACCCCCTCCCCCCATTTCCCCCAACGCGCAACACACAAAAGCGTTCAACCAACAATAACATATGTATTATATATTATCTAATTTTCATAATGGATTATTATAATAATATTATTACGTTCTTCCTAGCTCTTTACTTAATGCAATATTGTATATATTTATAGTTTTCGATGTAAAATTATTATTATTTTTTTTATTATTATTATATTATTATTATCAATTGTATTGCTTTTCGCACGTCATTATGCGTACACACAATCTTCATTCGTTGTAGGCTTATTATCGTATTATATGTGTATTACGACCGTAGATTATACGAGTAGTATATGCAGTGTACTACAACTATACATTTTTTTTGACTTATATAAATGAAAATTTCGTAGTTACCAACACATACATTGGAATTGTGTATTTTTTTTATTTTTTTTTTATTATTAGTTTGGCGGTGACGACGATGACCATCGTTGCCGTCTTGTATGTAATAATAATAATACAGTATCGGGGAGGAGAAAACGCCTCAGGACGTTTTATCCGCGAGATTTAGGTGACCCGAACGCGTCGTGAGGTGGTGGTGGCGTGGTATTAAAAAAAAAAAAAAAACCGGTCCGAGGCGCCCCCGAGGCTGATATATATATTTCGTTATTTATGTTAATCGGCGCGATGTGGGAGCTAGATACTACATAATATACGTATATATAATGTAAACGTGTATACACGCCCGTGTACGCGAGTGTGTACAAACAACCGCCGCCGTACGTATTTATGTGCTTTATTTTCTATATTCCGACGAGAATGTTGCAGCGGCAGCTTACACAGCTGCTGCAGCTCATTGCCAAGACGAGCGTATGTGTGTCCAAAACGAGAAGTTACCTAGTTTTGCAATATAATGAGACCGACCTGGAACTGTCACTGCATGCATATACGCGTGTGTACACGCGCGCGCACACGGACAATTATTATTGGGTGAATTACGCACATTCCCGTTACAATAACGATGTATAGGATAATAATGCGCCGGTGATTTTTATTCTATTTTTTAACCAAACGAAAAACCACCCGCTGTACTACGTGCGATGTGAAAAACAACGAAACGATCGCAGCATGCACAACACGTATATATGCTTGTCTGCGACGCACACGGTTATAGTCTACTGACGAATAGTGCACATATTTATAACGTATTATAAATACCTACACACTCGATCGCTCGCCATATCATTTCGACTACTCTTGTATTACGTAACTGTATAATATTTGTACCGTAACACGCGACGTAATAGATCGTGGGCAAATCTACGTATAACACGTCGGCGTCGGTCGCAAAAGCAGTTTTTATTTGTTTATTTATTTTTTTTAAAACTTAAAAAAAAAACGTGAATAAGGCACTGCGCGCAGCAGTGTTCGACGGTACACGAGCGTGTATGTCTACACGGTTGGCGCCCGCGACTGACCGGACGCGCGTTATAAATTTCGCCCTTGAGCTGTCGTTGAGGAAAGCGAAAATAAATAAAACAAAAAAAATAAACTACGCTATGTATTTATACGGAATGTTTTAAAGCTCGCGCGGAGACGGCGCCGGCATTTAGTGTAGTATAGAGGTACGCACGTACATAAAATACCAGTATTACTCAAGGCTCCTGGACCCGTTAATTAAGTCGGATCAAACGACGTGTGATTAAATAACATTTTCACAACCCGAGACATAATTATTACGCGGCCGAAGAGAAAGCGTCTGCGCACCAAAGCTCCACCTGTTCGTATACAAGAACGCATTATTGCACCGTATATCTGTACTGTGGTGCGGGGTAAGGCGGCGATGGGGAGACGGAAGGACCACGTTTTCGTTTTTCCATGTTCTCGACCGTTTTCGCGGGTCTCTGTTGCGAACTATACAAATTTAAAACTTAACAAGTCGATTCTGCCTTAGATAAATTATATTTTATAATAGTAGAATATTACGGGTCATGAACGGAGATGATGGATTTCGCAGTCATAGGGTTCGATCCAAACTAAAAATTTTCATACAAGAGAAATAGTTTTTAAGATCGGTTTGGATTCATAAAAAATACACTACAGGAATATCAAAACTTCTTACGATTTTACTTGTTTCTTTTTTTAGATTCTGAGTAAAATAAGGAAAGTATTGATTTTACCCACAATATTGGTTTTTTTTCGCTACTGAGTACTCGATTTTTACCAAAAGAAATGCTCCGATTATCACAATCATTGAAGCCTTTTGACAGGAAATGATGTCAGATTGATACTATGTAAAGTGCAATTTTTGAACTTTTCGCCAGTTTTCCAAATAATTGAGAAAAACAGAGAAAAAATTGCAAAAAGATCTCTTTTTAGTTTTTACCATTATTCGTAGTACATTTACGTACCTACCTATTATTATATAGTCATGTTAACACAATAATTTTTTCCCGATTCGATAAATATTTGGACAAAAGATGTTTGAGGTTGCTATAAGGTCTATGACATCATAAATTATGCATGTCGCGTCTTTACGAAACCACCATCGCACCGTACGCGGTAGCAGCTTTGAGATATATTATAATATTATTTAACTTCACATATGATCAGATAGCTCGTGGGCTCCATTTCGTTACCTGTCGCTTTTTAATACTATTATTTAACGCCATTTGGCGTGTATATATAGTAGGTACTTTCGTTTCGTCCATACGTCGCGTATCGCGTAATAATATCACCGTACAACGTATTTTTATTCTCGTGTTATAATATATTATGTAGTTCGCTGTTATCATCACCGTCATCGTTCGTATTAGGGTGGACGAGAGCGGTGGTATATTACTCCCCCCCTCCCTCCCCCGCAGTGACCGTTGGCGATTCTGCTCGCTTTCGCGCGATGCACTACCTCATCAAAACATAACATATAAATTTCGCGAAACCCAAGGCATATTATTATGAACGGCAAAAAAACGGATGAAACTTCCTAATTAGCTGAGATCGAGTGTGATAAACAGCGATGGGAGAACTGTATTTGTCTTTTATGAACTCAACACCAATGTCTATTGCTATAGAAAAAAACGATTCTAAGTGAAAGACTTCAAAGAGTTCGGGTGGATCAGTTTAAATTTCTGAATAAGGTTGATATTATATAGTAGTAGAACTAAGTATTGCTTAATACAATGCGTGTTCTATATTTAATGTTCTAACTTTATGTTACAATATGAATACGTATACTTAATAATTTTTTCGAATTGATTACTAATATATATATATATATATATAATATAATAAGTTATTATTAATAACTAATATCTTATAATAGGAATTCGTTGGAATATCCGATTTCACCAAAATTTAATTTCCAACACTTATAAAAATTTTTGCGACTTTCCGATGAAAAAATCTTTTTATTGAGTACAATAGAATTTTCTCATAAACAATCCTGTATGCATAAAACATAAACGTGACATATCTTTCAATATCTATAAATAACCTAGTATAATGGACTGGTTGCGGTGCCTATACTGCCTGGTTCGAAATTCGATCTTGGTTAAAAATTTTTAGCAACTGATTCGCTGATTCAATTGTTCGGAAAACCATTGGGAAATTCAAAAAAACGACTCTTCAGCATACCGCAATCAATCGTCATTTCCTATCGATAACCTACCAACAGTGTGATAATCGCAGCTGCAAATGATCATGCTGGTCAAAGTCGTGAACACAAAAAAAATAATTAAAAATAAAAAATACACATTGTGGTAAAATGAATACACTCCTCGCGTTTCACTATATATAACAGTCCAAAATTAGTACAACGTGCGGCATCCAACGACGCGACGATCGAGTTCTATACAAGTTCTATACAGCTATAATATTATTTTAACAGCTAATAAATTATTACGCGCGTAATAAAACCGAACAGTGTACATGTATTATACGTTAAAGTATATTATACGCAGGCCGTTAATAATATTAATGATATGGTATTTAGTATTTACTATTTAGGAACGAGTTCGAATCGATCGCGTTAACGCACGCACACACGCACCGGGTAACCACGCGATGTCGGACAAATATTGAAAAGTATACCTAGTAAAATGTAATTTACGAGTAATTAAACACGTGATTATTCCGTCGTCCCGCGGTGCAGTTTAAACGTATAACACAACACATATTATAACATGTATACCAACAATTATTTATAAATAGCCTTCTGGTACCATATAAAATAATATGCAACAATAACGACGTTTACCTTTGTAGTATTATTATAATAATTTACTTTCGGTGCGATACCTGAATAACATGCGGGTAATAATAATACGATGTATTTGCTACAGATACGCGAAATCCAGTTATTATAATAATAACAAACATAAAACGTGCACTTGTATAATTGATTGCCGTAAACGATATCGCAGTTCGAATAAATCATGTAACAGATTCGGAATAATAACATAATATATTATCCAATGCCAAGCGTTTATGTAGTTTTACAAATTAATATTCCTGCGATTATATTGTTATAATAGAATACTTGACAATATCACCTTACTTCACCCATTCATTCATTAATATCTAAATAAATACGTACTGATACTTATAAATTGTAATATTTAGGTAAATTATAAAATTTTTAGATTAAAAATTTACCAAAATCAAAAAAATTCAAAGGTTCAGATAGGAATAGTCAATCTAGAAGGTCGTGACAAATCACAAACGTATATGTGTGTCATTTATTGAAATATCCTTTAAAAGTCAACATATTGAAATTTTGCAATTTTTTTCAAGTTGAAATCAATTGAGTTGATTTTTACAAATATCACGCAACTCTGCAGATCCCATAACTCTTAGACTTTCTTTTAACTTTTGGAAGAGTCATTATTTCTATCGCCTTCTTTTATCCGTGCCAGCTCAAAACTAGGTCTCATTAATTGCTAGAAGCCTGTAATACACGTATATTCTACCAATATTATATAATTGAATAAAAAATGAAAAAAATACGACTGTGAAACAATAATAAATTCTTTACGCGTCTAAATCAAGAAGTATACGTCAACGAATAGATTTTGACTGGATTGGTTTTCGATTAAAAATATTAAACGTGTTTTTATCATATTATTACTATGTAATATAGTTCGTAAGAGGGTCGAATGGTTTACGCGATGATGAACACCCAATATTCAGACGCTCCGGCTAGGTTTACTTCTTTAAATGTTAAATGATGTCTATAATTATTCCGGTGAAATGCGCAGACTAAACTTGGCCGTGATACCACATACTCCAGACGAAAACGGTGAAATCTCATTGCATCGAAGAGATCTAATTTTGTAATCGAATAATTTTATTCGAACGATTTTTCGTGTGAAACGAGTATAAGAACAGACCAAAGCAGCCGTTTTCTCTCGTCCTATAAGTACAAAACTACAAAATACATAACGGAGAACACGGATATTCCAGAATATCCATATAATATGAAGAACATAAACAATTAATGATTGTTAATTGTTTTCAAGTCATTCCAAAAGTTGAGTCAAAAAATTATCCCTATTGTTCGGCAACCGTGAAGTAGATATATGAGCTGTGTGAAAATAAAAATAAATGTACCATAAATAACAATATTGTCAAAATAAAAGTGATACAAAAAAGAAAAAAGTTAAAAAATGTTATAAAAGAGGTTCCGTGCACCACGTCCCTGTGATCTGTTAAGTCTAACATGACGGTACGAATAGGACAGTGACCTGCATTCAGTGGTGAACACAAACATGATGCTGCTGGATATACTGAAGGCGCGTAAATATTTGAAAACCAAATGCACAATATTCGGCGTGTAAATGATTATATATAAATTACTCTACATATATAAATATATATAATGTATATTTCTCCGCACCGACCTTCGTTGGGTATAATTTTTCGAAATACCGTGATTAATCATTGCTTTCGAACGACGTCGTCGTACACGCATTATACAATATTATAACACACTCGTACCAGAGCGGTCTACAAAAGGTTCGAAATATGTTTCCCACTCCGCAGCTCGCGCGTCATCATCACTCACCCGAGGAACGAAACGACCGGGAAAAATACTCACTGCACACATCGGGTGTCATGACGGAATCCTACCCACAGATCCTTACATAACCATTTATTTTGTTTTCGCATCAGCAGGAATGCTTTGGAACAATAATAATTCCGCGCGTTACAACAGTTAATATTATTAGAGTTATTTCGAATGATTTCTCAATGGTTTAATATTTAACGCCGTATACAATAATAATAATAATAATAATAATATGTACGTAAGAATAAAGTTTTTATTTCATGTTTACCCACTTAAGCGGTGGTTGCGTGAAGTTTATTTGCCGATAAAGTAGTATGACATGTACGTAAACACCGCCGCTACAAAAAAAAAAAAAAACCGATATCGTGGACGTGTTGTCTACATATTTTTTTTCGCGACTCGCACGGTATTTGTGACACAATATTACTGTTAGCGCATGTACTTAAATTTATCAAGTACCTACATTAAACTTTAATAAAGCAAATACATAATGTGTAGTAATTATTGTTATTAATTTTGTCGTACGCTAATCATTTTTCGATTTCAGTTATTAGTTTGTTACCACAACGTTTCGATAGCGAAAAATTGGATATGGTATTAAATACTTGGTAAATAAGTAAATACATTGTACATATTTTAGTAATTTTTGGTTTTTTTCGTTGATTTTCGATGACTCTAACATTATCGGCTTTGTCTAAATTAACAAGATTAGTAATTTTTGACTCAAGTGCACATAGAAGAAATAGTAAAAAACAAATTTGTCAATATAATTGAAAAAAATTGTGGATTTCTAACTATTAAAATCATCAGAGATATTAGTAAAATCAACAAGGATCTCTAGACATTGAATTCACTCCTTCTGATATAATAAATACGAATTATACCCCTGTTACATCTGTTGACATAGTCTTAGTTTCAGTCAATATAAGAGTATTCTCTCATCAAACCACCGCAATATTTTATTTGCAAACCTTCAACAATATGTTGTTTTTCATTGTTTTTTTCCAGAATAATACTGATAGTTTTATAAACCTAAATTTTTTCTACTACTTTTATTTATAATTTTTTTTTTTTATTATAATTTTCAATACTATTATATTTTTAATTTTTTTTACATATTTTGATTTTTTTATCACAATAAATTATTAATAACTAATGTGTTGTGACAAATGAGGCGTACAACGTAGGCAACTCCTTATTCGTGGAGTAGTATTCGCTCGGGACGTTATCGTTTTGAAACCAACACCGTTATTATGACAAAATTAACAATTTTTCGTTTTGACCTAGGGTAAAGTAAACATTTGTTCGTAATATTTTGTATAGCATAGAATTTTTGGATCTCGTATTCAATGAAACAAACACACAGCTTTCCTGTTTAGTATTAATGCTTGAAGTTCTTTCTTCGTCGGACCCCTCGTTAAATTTATAGTCGTCATTTTATTTCATTTTTTTGGTTCTTATTTTTTATTTGCAATTTCGTCAACAAACAGGAATTTTGTAGTCACAACATTAATATAATATACAAGTTCGAACGCATTTTTAAGCCTGTTACTTATATTTCGAATATTTAAAACGAAATGTTAATAAATAATAATGAAATATTCATGTAATGTGATGAAATACTAAATGCTTCTATAAATGTTTGATTTATTCTCAAATAGATAAAATAAAATAACGTAATAAACTTATAGAGTAATGTCATAATATAACGTACCTACAGACCAATTATTCTATATTTAGACTCAGTGCATGGCTCTAGCGATACCAACTTTCTATACAAACATATATAATTATAGTTATTAATATTATGATATAATTACGATCGGCTGCGTCTTCTCGGCATAGCAACCGTATACCTACTACGGTAATCATATGTGAACGAACAAACAACAATTCAAAACTGCGTGTACACTGGTGCTCGAGAGAAACGCGATGTCAGTATAATATCTAATCACTACGATGAAAAAAATTACAGCAATAATATATAGAATTAATGCCTGTGTTTATGATTTAAACATGCCAGCGCGGTAAAATGCATCCTGTTGTCATCATAACGCGTAGTTCGACAGGTACGTACAGGTACGCAACACTATGAATTAATATTTATGCATTAGGTACGTGATAATGCATACAGGGATCGTAATGTATAAATAAAAAATTGTTGAAATAGGTAGTTGTATATGTTTCTTGGTAAAAAAAAAAAATGTGTTGATTTTTTTTTCTCGAAATACTATGTAAGAATTAAAATACATTTATGTAATAAATATTTTTGGTATACAAAATGTATTGAATACAAGTACATAATAGAATAATATATTACACATACGTTAATGTACAATATCCTTGGGCATATAAATATTAACATGTACTATTATGTTTTTTTTTATTTTTATCAATAATACCTATTTCAATAATCATGTCATAATTCACGTAGGTATATTATAATAGTGTTTATGATATTTTAAAGAGATGACGTTTTTTCATCAACTAAATTTCTTTTCTATAAATATTCAGTTCAGGATACACCGATTTGATACACATTCGTCAACATGTTCACTTCTGGTTAATACATATAAACCACTAAGCACATATAAAATATGTATAATACATATCATAAAGAATAAAAACATTTTTTTTTTTTTTTTAGAAATATAAACGGTCTGTTTGTTACGCAATTTTTAAATAAATATACGAACTTTCGCAAATTATTCTGAAAATATTTATAAATTCATACGGCATTCGAAACTAGTGCAATCATACAACAAAATATGAATAAATAACCGGACTATACAGTCGGTCAATAGAAAAAAATATTATGTAATTCAATTATAGACATTGGTTTATTTCAATGGTTATAAATATTAGTATACTATAATGCTTGTATACTTATATTACAGTGAATAGAATATTTATATATTATTACATTAATGTATTCAAATATGGAATAATGATTGTACAAATCAAATGGAATGAAATAGGAATCTATATGGAGTTGTGTAATATTAATTATTATGCGTGTTTCTGTTTATAATCACGCAATGTTGATGCTAATTTATTTTATATTTCATTGCAAAATTATTTAATACAATTACAATGTCAGGTCGTTTGTCAACAGGGATTAACGTTGCCATTGTGTTGCAAAATAGAATCACGAAAGGCTGCTGCGTATTTTAGTCATCGTAAGGAGTTTATTTTTCAGTGTACTTTTCTTGCTAATGTTACTAATAATATATATAATACATTATACCGGAACAAAAGAATACCAACGGAGATGTTTTCACCGTTCAAAACGAAACCCTTTGTAAAGAATTCTACGAGTTACAAGAAATCAATTACGATTACGATTTGAACGCTCGGCTGTTAGATTTGAAAACTATGTTCAACTATTTATGGTATTAATATGTTTCATTTGTAGTTAATTACAACTACTCGTTAAAATGCAGACTACCTAAATGTTAATTTTTCATTTATTTACCTATTATTTTAATCGTTTAAACAGTATACACTTTTCGTTCTGTCCCATGATATTGAATAAATATTAAACAAAAAACTAAAACTGTGTTAAATATGTTTTTTTCCTATCGTATTTCGTTTCATCCACACGTGTATTTGAGTAGTGTCGATACATTTACCACGATACACCGTGAAATGTTTACACATGTGCACCACATTATTTATTTATATTTATACATTAATTAGGTACAGAACGAGCCCAAGATAAGATGAGCTCAAAAGTATGTAAATAAATCTTTAACTATTCTAACTTGACATAAGTATGTACATAACGAATGCTTTTTCTAAAATATAATTGTAATTGCAATTAAGTACCATGCTATCACAATATACGTACAGTAAATTTTTCGTTTTACTCTTATCCGCACAATGTATTTCATCTCTACAATATTATCGGATTTTCAATCTTTTCTTAAAATTTTATTAATTGTTATTGCATCAAAAACTATAGTAAACAAAAAAACAGTCCATAAGACCACGTGGTTAACACATTACTAAAATGGTATAAAGGTTGTATACATTTGAACTTACAATATATTTTAATAATTACAGCAAATTTTATTCAACTATAGTTCAAACGTTGAACAATAATTTTTAATTTCAACTAGTAGACATTTCAATAGTTATTTTTGTTTTATAGGTGATGAGTGATGACACTTTGCAACGCATTTGACATTTTCGGTCAGAGGACGACGTTACCCGTCGTTGAGGGTCGCCCACTGGATATCCAGTTGTTAAATGGATAAACTTTTCTTTGAAAATGGAATTACTGTGGAACTGGTTTTTACGTATAATATAATATAGCTACAATACACGGTTCAAATGGTTTTGTTTTGTTTTATCATGTGCATATAGTGATTAATAAAAGCTATATATCCAAGTAATAGTGTGTAATGGACTAACTCAACCCCTAATACGTTGCTACCTCTGATGAAGAACTATCTCTCATTTGATTCTGACCCAATCCTTTGTGTAAATCTTGCTAGAAAAACAATATCTTCTTTCTCACGCTTAAGAATAGGCCATACCTTTCTTCTTTGCCACTCATATAAATGAATAATGATCTATTTATAATTCCCCCCTTTGCGTCCAAAATACTCCCGAAGCTATTTGTTGTGTATTTTTTTTTGCCCTCATCTTTCATACCCCGACGTAAAGACCCATCTACTTTAATAATCCCTCACATCCTCTCTTAGAACGCCCATCATATTCTTCCCTTAATTTAAACTATCTTTGTTTTTTTTCAATAATTTTCTTATTCCATTTGACTGGTATTATGCATTTAATTCAATGAAAATAATAAAATAAAAATGAATAACTGTGATGATAATGTACAGCAACATTACTAATAAACACTGATTACACAAGTGAAATTTAATCGTTTAAAATAAACATAATATGTGCCGTTTAGATTTGTCAATACGTTACTTGAGCTTGTTGCCCGTTTCGATCAAATATTTACACACATGCGGTGTTTTCAGTGTTATCACTTGAAATTAAACAATCAGTATATTATTATGCAATTTTACTATTAATTATAAAATTATTATTATTTAGTTAAATTTATCAATGAACAATTAGCTTACTTGTACGCTCAAATCTAGTACACAGACATCAAAATAATCTCTTACACGTTTGATCTAATATAATTTGTTTATGAGATCTCGTTTAACCGATTTACGCTCAAGCCCTCAAGCGTGTATACAAAATAAATAAATGAAAAGTAAATAAAAGTTAAAATTGTATGTGAAACTGTTTACGTTTAAGTCACATATTAAGCTTCATATGCATTGCAGTTATCATACAAATGGTTAGGTGAGTTATGTTTTGCGTTACAATTTATAAAATAATATTAAATTAAATTAAATAAATTTTTGGAATCTGCGCGTGGTAATGTAAGAATCAACATGGTTCTAATACCGTAAAATTACAATAAACGTAATAGCAGTATAACAGTGCTAACGTCAGTGCCAACTGAAAATAATATTTTTAGCATTAGATACATTTTTAAAAATCAAAAACTATCGATCATTCTTATATGGTATTTTGCTTTAAATGTTGATTTATTTATATTGTATAACAATTTTCTTGTTGGGTTATCAATATTTAAATTTAGTCATAAGTAAAATGTAATTTAGGTCTAAATTATTTTATGTGAAATCACTTAATAACACCACAAGTGTTCGCATTAACGAACTGTTCTATGAATTAAAAGTTTTACATTTCAAAAGTATAATTTAAAATGAGAATGAATTAATTTTGAAAATATAATATAAAATGTTGTCGAATAGGATACCGCTCTTTGGATATAGCACCACGCTGTCCAAACTTATTAGTTATTATAGAACCAAACTGATTGATTTTAGTTTTATTTTTAAGAGTTGACGGAAGATACTCGTATTCTTAAGATAATCCAACAAAGGGCGCTAAAAACCTTTTTATTAAAACAAATACAAAACTTAGTGAGTCATGAGTCACTTGAGTCTCCCAGTTTCCATACACACACACACACACACACACACACACACACGTCGACAAAAACACACACACTCCATCCACGACGTATGGGCGTTCATAAATATTGTTTACATTGTTTACAAGGTGCTGCCTCGGCCTACGTGCTTCACCGGCCAATATTATATAATGTTAAAATATTGTCTATTTTAATTTAACATCGTCTATTGTTAATGCAAATAGTGTATTTATTTTGTTTAAAAAAAGTTTTCTGAAACTATTTGATAATGTGTAATAATTTTCAATATTGTCCGTAGAATTCTAAAAATATTGATATTTCTTAATCGATCACTCTTTCATGCTTATTATAATACATATCTCATTAGACTCGTTATGAAGAACTATAAATTGAATATTTTTATAATTTTAGGTACTTATACACCATATTATATTAGAATCCGAAATCACTGAAAAATGATAAGCAAAAGCTGGTTGAAGATTTTAAATTTTATAATTTTCTTATTAGTCATTTATTTGTTGATGGATTTTAAACACGAACCGCAAGACGAAGTGTATTTAAACGAGAAACTAGAAAAAGCTATGAATGAATTCAAAATGCTGTATATGGAAAGTGAAAAATTAAGACTACAAGTGATAAATTTGAGTAAAATGTATTATTTATTATTATTATTTTATTACCTCTGGTGCTTTGTTCCATATTATATACGAATAAAGTTTGGAAGAATAATAAATTATAATTTTGTATATCAGCTTTATAGTAGTTCACCACAATTCAGATTACATTCCCAAATGCTAATAAATGTTTGACTTTTATTATTAATCATTATCATTCATTATTATTATTATGATAACAATGTATGCTTCGGTTAAAACACAATGTAGAGAAGATAAGGTGACACCACTTGCATAGTTTTCTGTTACTAATTTTTACGGCAGTCTTGTAATACAAATTTATCGTACAAGCAGCGCAACCATTCGCCCGAAGGCCGATTTTCATTTTGTAAATACATTGTTTCTAATGCTATCTGTCAATTTTTTTTAAAAACATTTAAAATTTTTAGAATCAAATAATAATTATCTTTACCAATTTTTGTTGTTTTAAAATATTCTTGTTAAAGAAAGAAAAGAATACACTTATTTTCCTCAAGAATACAACTTTGTATTTAGTTCCTACTAAAATAAAAAATAGTAAATACCTTTGAGGCACGAAATAAATTAGGTGGTTTTTCAAAAATATCCTTAAGCTTTTTTATATTGCTAGCATTATATCCAGTCTTTCATCTTGGCACAAAAAATGTATCAATATAATTTTAAATAAAAACTTCTTAGTGAGTTCTTTCAATGCATTTCGATAGATGTCATATAATGGTGTCATCAGTAAGTATTTAAGAAGAGAGACAATATATTATTCAATGAAAATTAAAAATAGGACATTTTATTTTTTAAGTAATAACTATAGATAGCATATACTGTGTAGACATTTAATATTCTCAATTCTTTGAAATAAAAAGTTTGTCTTGTTTATAAAAGTATAATTTATATTTACATCACATATATGACGTATAAAAATCGTTATTAATTTTTCTGGTTGTAATTAGTAAGTGTTAGTAACTGTAGATATTTATAAAACTTATAACCCAACTATCTTCTTAAGATATTTGGTCCTATTTCTATATCAACTATCTATAAAAATTGAAAATAATACACCCCACCCACTTTACCCGGAATTGTTTTTTTCGAGAGCAATGGTACATTGGTTTCAAATTTAAATGACAAATACAGCACTTAACCCATAATTCCATCTCGCCTCTCCTAGAAGTTTTACAATTTTAAAATTAATATCCCTAATAATAATAGTAAGAATTTTTTTTTAATTATGTGTATGTATGTACTCGTATAGTTGTATAGTGGTGGAATGCTATTAGAGATTTTATTTAAACCCATAGCTACTAACATACCTACACATTTGTCATCGTAATATTGTATATTTGTATGTATAGGTACAACTTATTTTAGTAATTCCCTTTTTGTGTAGAATATTTGTTAATAAATGAATTAACCCATAGGTAATAAATAATATTAAATAATCTAATATGAATAAACAATTTTATTTAAATCAATTTATTTATAATGACATAATATTATGTTAAATTCTACATAATAATATTACATGTTTTACATAGTAATAAGAATATAATGATTTCAAAACCTTTGTTTATGTACATGTATAAAATATATATTATATTGTAATGAAGATTTTTTAGGTTAAAGCAATATTTAATAAATTTAAATAAAAATTAAACATATATCTCCATTACATTTTGTATAAAACCCGGCCTTCGGGCGAATGGTGGCGAACTCTAATGTTAAAATTTGAACTAATAAACTGCCGTAATTTTTTGCATCAATATTATTACATTGGTAGATACGAAAGTGGTTACACCTTATCTTCTTTATATCGTAGGTTAAAATGTTACCTTATCGGGGAGAATTATCATGCAGTATTTTTTAAACATTCCTAATAATTACAAACTCAAAATCAGAATGTTAGTTTGAAATATATTTCATAATTATTTACAAAATGAATTATACCTACTTCGAATTTCCATTGAATTAAAAAAAATATGACTTCATGATTTCTTCCAAACAATCAAACAATTTTAAAGAATAATTCATCAATACATAGTTTGCAACATATAGTTATAATAGTTGTATTGGTTTATGTTTTTAGGCAGAAATCGTACGAAAATAAGGTAAATATAATTCAACCTGTTAATACGGTATAGTTACCTATTAAAGTTACTTAATAAATAAATCGAAAACAAGTGTAACAAAGTGTATGTTTTGTTTTATATTTCGGCATCGTCGTATTTTCAAAACGTTTATCCACTGTTTGACTTAGGTACATAATACAAGGTGATCGGCCAAAATATCTCCGGAAAAATATATCCGAAATAATATCTCCGGTATAAAATATCTTCGGTATAAAATATCTCCGGTAAAATATATCTCAGATAAAATATATATACAGAAAAACATACCTCCGGTAAAAATATCTCTCGTGAAAAATGTATCAGAAAGAAGTATCTAAACAAAATATCTATAAATTTACACTTTAATTTGTAAAACATGTTTTAACATTGATTAAGATTCTGAAAGTGTATAAAGAAGCTAAGAATTTTTCAGTAACAATATTTCATAATATTTCTTCAGAATTATCTAAAGAGGATGTTATTTTTCATACTTGTAATAGGTAGATGTTTAAATACCATTTCAATATTATAATCAGATTTATACTCATTCGTACTTAATGTTATAAGATGAAATGATACAGATATTTTATTTAGATATTTCTTTCTGATACATATTTTTTCCAGAGATATTTTTACCGGAGATATTTTTACTAGAAATATTTTTTCCTGGATATATATTTTACCAGAGATATTTTTTACCGGAGATATTATTTCGGAGATATTTTGTCCAGAGATATTTTTCCGGAGATATTTTGTCCTGGAACCATAATAGGTACAACACTATTTCACCACACGTGCGACCAAACGCATTTTTTTCGTTTAAACTTTATTCAATACGTTATTATTACTAACTTCCTTGAGTCTGAATATTATTCCAGCTACCATAAAAATTCAACCAAATTTTCGCCAATATTTGGACATTTCATTTTCAAACCGATGATTACTCTCTAAGGTTGCTGCTAAATTAGCTCTTTAGCTGAACGCCCCCTCAGACCTCAGTATGACAGTATGCTCTCAATAAAATTCCTTAAATAATTATCTGGTTGAGTTGATTCATCTGATTTACCTCTCTTGTTGTTCTTCTTCAACCGAATTGTTTCATTGTTCCTATTTATTTTGTTCAAGTGACGGTAAGGAAAATGAGCCTATACAGCATTTTATAGTCATTGAGGGTCCGTATCTTGAATTGTATCATATTATTATATAAGTTTATGTGACTATATATATATGATGATTTGATTATGACCATCATATTCCTTTAAATCGGTTCTTAACTGAAGGCAATGCTTCTAAACTTGATATTTTTTGTATTAGTCAATCAGACCTCAAGCGTCACTACTCAAATTTTTAATTATATTTTAATTTATATCTTACTATTATATGTTCATTTTTTTTTTCATTTCTTCATTTACTATGTATGTCATTGTTTATATATTACTTATCATTCAATATCTATCTTAAATTTACCATATTAAATTATATATACAAGTATACAACTGTACTTGAGCCTCACAGGCATTAATTCAACAACATAAATTTTGTATCATATAATGTAAATATATTATAACTTATAATCGACAAGTACTTCTATTAGTTCTGCAGTTAATTTTTTAGTTTATTTTAATAGTACGAATATAGCAGTACAACTTATACTGCACATTTCCAAGAGGTTATAAAACCGTGAAACCTTTTCATTATTATTAAAACAAAATATTAACAATGCGAACTGTGTTCCACCCATAGTATACACCGAACTCCAATGGAAATTCATTGAAAGGTCCGCGTGAGGAATACGAACTAGTGCGTCGTCGGATTTCCACCAACACCAAGGAGATTTGGTACTACATCAGCTCCGAACTGCAATCGTTGAGTGGAGAAGTGACGAACGTGAACCACGTGTACCAAATGAAAATGATGGCGGACGAGCATTACAGATCACTGATGAGCGACGAGACCAAACTGTCGGACGTGGATGGGCATTCGGAATGGCGGCGCCGGGAGAACAGGTACCTAAGCCGTTTGGTCGAGAAGCGGCTGGCCCTGTCGCAGAACCCGCCCGATTGCGGTAAAGCGAAAAAACTCTTGTGCAAGTTCCCCAACGTGAGTATTAACATGATACAGCCCCACGCTGTAGACGTACTGTGTACAGTATGTCATGGGGTGGAAAATAGCGGGTGAAAAATTCGCTGCACATGAATTGCGTCCCGAAATCCCTTTTCCTCATGAATTGTGCCCCAAATATATTTAACGACTACTCGAATTGCGTCCCAACGTAAAAACATTATTTTCCTTCCTATTTCATAAGAAAAGTTTTGAAAATATTAACATTAGTATTTATTATTTAATTTTAGTTCAGCACGAACATAATATACCGAGACCTAATTCATGTACTCGAAAAAATATACCGAGACCGAACTTTTGTACTCAATAAAATACGCCGAAAAACCCAATTCCTGTAATTTATTTTAAATTTGGAACTCAACACGTGGTTATCCAATCCAGTTTACCTGAGCACTATGTATTATAATGGGTGTGTGCGTGCTGTCTTCCAGTATTATTATTGCGGGTACGGCTGTCGTCTACATAATTTCGTCAAATGTCTAATCATCGCGTACGGCACCGAGAGAACGTTGGTCGTTGACGACTCTACGAACAGGAAGCTTATCAATGGCGGGTGGGAAACATTGTTTTTGCCGCTCAGCTCATGTGCGTCGGCGAGGATTGATGAGCCAATTACACAGTGGCCCGGTAATCCTGCACTTGTGATAATAATATTATATAACGCAATCAATCCTTTTCCTGTCAGTGGTGGATTTTCAACATTTCCTTGAGAGGGGTCCAGAAAAATGACATGTATTTCTAACGCATACCACGCGTAAAATACTCAATTGTAATCATGGAAATATGGAATACAATCCGTATATACATATATAAGTTTACATTGCCATCTGGGGGGTTCAGACCCCATGGACCATCCCCCCGTCCATGAATCCACCACTGCTCTTCGTTATGACACGGCCCCCACGCTGCGGACGGTGGAGGTATCATAGCCAGGTGTAAAATTGCTGGTGAACAATTAAGTGACGGTTTCAGATGTGGCTCAGTAGGCCAGTTGTTACGCGTCGACTTCTTGGCGCGTAGATTTGTAAGTTCCAACCCGTATACCGTTGCTAAATTTTCAACTCGCAATTTTACACCTATTACCACCTCGGGTGGGGCCGTGTCTGTCCGTTCCATTTGTGTGGCCTCGAAAACTTTGTTCCACTCCGTCGGTATCGCGTATCCGTTTCCCCACGAAACGGTTCTTTTATTGTTGGGTGACTCTTTCCAGGTGACCAGGACGTGCAAGTCGTCAGTCTTACGCTGCCCATACAATCCGCACAAAGACCACGTTTTATCCCGGTAGTGTTGCCTGAAGACTTGGCTTCCAGGTTAAACGTCCTGCACGGTGATCCCGCCGTCTGGTGGATAGGGCAATTTTTCAAGTATTTACTCCGGCCACAACCATTGACCAGTAAAGTGTTCGACGCGTACGCCGATCGTGTCGGCTTCCAAAAACCAATCGTTGGGTAAACACCATCTGTTCATAATAATATGTACTGAAAAAAAAAAAATGTCAGGTTCTATCGGTATGGTGTTACCGAGTAATCGTACAAGAAACATTATTTCTATATCCTCTGCAGAATGCACATAAGGCGGTCGGACAAAATTATCAGAGAAGCCGCAAGTCACAGACTAGAAGAATACATGCACCACGTCGAAGAGTATTACAGAATCAAGCAATTGAACGGCAGTGAAGTGTACAAGAGACGGATTTATTTAGCGACGGACGAACCGACGTTGTTCGATGAAGCCAAACAAAAGTGAGTTCGTATAACATATTGTTATTAATGCGTCACGTATCTGCACTTATAATAAAATCGAGGATTGTACTACACATATAGATATCCCCAGTACGAAGTTATTGGCGATCCAAGCTTATCGCAATCAGGGAGTGTCAATACTCGCGAGATGGACTATGCAATTCTGAACATCAACATCGATATCCATTTTTTATCTCTTTGCGACTACATCGTTTGCACGTTTTCATCGAATGTACGTCAATAATATAATAATAATTATTAACCTAGGTACCATTTATATTCACAATTATTATAATATAGTCACTAATACTTTTTTGGGAATACATACTGTGTTTCCACGTCTAGTCTTAAATCAAAAATAGTAAAAAAAAATTTATCCTAGTTATATTTTAGTTTTCAACTGTACTTGAAAAAAAAATGGTTCGTAGAGTTCGTATGATCTTTTTAACTTTTTGTGTTTTTTTCATTTTCATAACATTAGGCTAGTAGGGCATAGTCATAGTTTAACATTTATAAATTTATATACCTAATATTTGTGTAACGTCATTTTTCCAATTCGTCATTGAAAATAAATTATAGAGACGCATTTAATTTCCCATAAAATATTAAATATCACGTTTTAAAGTCTTTTTAAATTATCAAGTAATTATTAGACAGTATAATATTCAAAATGTATTAGATGCAATAAGTGTTTATGACAATTTTGTTTTTATTTTTCACAGGTGTGTCGATTGGCTTATGAACTGATGAATAGTTTTCAACCTGATGCATCGGCTCAATTTAAATCCCTAGACGACTCATTTTATTTCGACGGTCAAATTCACCGGTTGGATGTTGCTGTAATACCACACAAGTCCAATAATGCTTTAGTGATGGACCTACAAATAGGTGATGAGATTGAAATCGGTGGAAACCATTGGAACGGTTATTCAAAAGGAACAAATTTAAGAACAAAACAAACTCTTCTTTATCCTACTTTTAAGGTCAGTGAATGATATTCAAATAAAACGTTACATTAAACAAAGTAATATAATATGAATCCCAATGTTGTATTAATATAAATGACACGTTGTACATTTTAAAATTTATCGTTTTTTAGGTTACTCCAAAATTCGAAGTTGAACCTTTCGCTAGTTATCCTAACATAACAGTGAACCCCGATGATCTGGAAGACAGGAACCGATGACGTACCATTAAAATTGTTAATTGTTCATTAGTAATCATCTCATTTTAGTTACATAAAAATAAATAAACAAATCCCATTAACAAGAAAATATAATATTGAAATGATTTCATTACCGACCAAAAATCAGCTTTAATAAATATTGGTGACCCAATAGAGGCTGTTTTATGATGGAATCTATGGGTTTACCAATGATGTGTGATTTTTTTTGTGTCTGGCATCACGTTTTGAGGTAGTAAAAATGCTTCATTATATAACGTCATACGAAATATTCAAAATATTAGATATTATTTAAACCTAAAAATACAAACAGTTGAAATGTCGATTTATATTATATACTGATGCCGTTTTATTGTTTTGTAATTATTTTTGTATTTCAATAGTTGTATCGTTTGTCATCCCATATGGCTATATATATATATATGTATATAACAATATAATGCATAGCAATTATTGCAACCCTCTCCCTCTCCCTTTACAACAATCCACAGAATATAATTAATTTTACACAACTAACCGTATTAATCATGAAAACTTAATTACATACAATTAATTGAACGTATGCGCTCAGCAGAAAATTAAGTATAATATTATACGTGTAAACATGAATAAAGTCTAATGGATATTTTGTTTACCTCATCAGCGTAACCGATTATACTTGTACATCCTAGTGGTAAATATTAATAATCACACCTGAACACAGTTTATAAGTCATTGGTACATTATTATGTGTTTAACATGGAATCTTGGTATATTCAGCGATGAGATCGTATTATAGTACGTAATATCATTTTAAGGGAATTGTAAGCCATGATTTTCTGTCTCAGTCTATCACACACGAAACTTAGGAATTTAGGCGTTTTCTATTTCCAACGTACCGGTCGATCACTTAATGCGATAAGAATTTTGAAAACTGATTTAAATTCGTCATTAATTCTACTTTAGATCGACTTTCCCACTTTTTTCATTTTGTCCCCCAAAATTTCACAAAATGAATTAAACGAATTGGAAACATAAAAATCAACAAAAGTTAATTTTTGGGAATGTTAAGTGCAAAATTTAAAAAAAGTGAGAAAGTCGATCTAAAGTATAATTAACGACGAATTCAAATCAGTTTTCAAAATTCTTATCGCATTAATTAATAGATCGGTACGTTGGAAATAAAAAACGTCTAAAATGTTGAGCGTGTGAAAGACAGAGACAGAAGATCATGTATTACAATCTTCCTAAATTAAAAGTAAAACGAGGAATATATACCTATTGGTTTTATGGTTTTACCATCATGAAGCGTAATGTTTAATTTTTGTGTCTGTGTACACAATTTTGATCAAAAGGATTTCTCCGATGATGCACAGTCATACGATGTTTCTGCTAGGAAATAGTATCTATATATTTGGTACTTTTAAGTGAGTTGTCATTTTACTGAACTTCTCAGCAGTTTTCTGAATGTAATTGATAACAATAATGGAGAAAAATAATTACGAACAACTTCAAAACCGAGATCAAGTTGTTGACCATCCCGTATTTTTTCACGCACTATTATTCTATTTAACTTTGTTTTCATGCTAATTTCTTTGTAGCTCACAAAAAAAAAAGAGCGACAAAAATCTACTCTTGAGTATTCTCAACTATGACTGAATAAAACTCACTATTTTATTAAGGTTATTTTGGAAATTTAAGTTAATATTTTGATTAGAACCTGTAGAACTGTAATTCATTATCACTTGATTTGAGAAACACGTTATCTTTACAATTATCTTCAGTGGAATGAGCCGCAAGCCAATTTGTGGACGAAAATATAATTTTGTTATATGATGAAGAACTTATGATCGAATATGCAGATTTATTACAATAGTTGTAATTTGGATTCGTTATGGTCGCATGTTTTCCATCTATATTTCGGATAAGAATCATTTTTCAATTGAAATAGAATATCACCTACAACACAGAGATTTTTGGTATATTCTATGATATTATAGAACTACCAAAGTTATTGTAATATTGTGATTCCATAATCCGTTAAATTTCGTGCGCGAAATGACGTTCGTTGAACGTTTGACAGATGAAGCTATAATGTACGGAGCGTATTTCGACGGATGTCTCAGTTTACAATCGAATAAGCCGAACAAATTATTAATAAATAAGCTATAATATATCAATTTATTTAATTTTATTTAGTACATTCTTCAATAATTAGTTATTTTTATTATATAATAATATTAAATTAATAATATTCTTGCATGGCTTCAAAACGCCGATTGTCATGAGATACAAAAATAATATGTAGGTATATATTTTACTATTTTAGACATTGCAACACTGTAACTCGTAAATTTATTTTTTAGTTCGATTTGACAACTTACCATGACATTTACTAGTCTTGTACGAGTGTGAATAATTTATATTTTTTTTAATTGATAATGAATACCTATTATTATTACGCATTGTCGTTTGAACGTTCCTCTATACATAATCAATACAGTATTTTCTAAACAATTGCAATCATTATTCTAAGTTATAGTTTTATATATAAATCATTTACAATGAAAAACCAGTGCAATTACGCCGAACACATATTTGGAGAGCCCTTCGGACCGATCTCCACGATCTTTAAGACCAAAAGACGTTGGTTTTGCAAATGTTATCGATGCAATTCCCGAAAAATATTTTCGTCGACGCTGCGAAGTCTCAGTAAGTAAAAAAAGAACCATATGGGGACTCGATTTGCTGTACAGTAGGGGATGGAGTGCACCTCGTTCATAAGATAAGTCATTATAATGGATTCGTTAAATCTAAATGCAAAGCTATCATTGCATACGAAAAACGATTCTGAACGGAGATGATTTGTTGGTCTAAAATAGGTGTTTTCTATATTATGCTATATTTAAATTGTAATATTATGTCAATATTTGTTTTTTAAACGCTAAAAATAATTGTGACCATGTATTTTAAGATTATTTGAATGACAATAAAGAAAACTTCTGTTAAATTTTTAAATATTTTGTCCAAACGAAATTTTTTTATCAAAAATTGTTCCAACACGCCGCGTCAGATACAAAAAAAAAATTTTAATTAAAAAAAAAACATTATTCCAAAGTTAATATATTTATCACTCCGTTCAGAATCTAAAAAACTTGTACAGTACTGATTATTTCCTATGCCAAAAAGTTGGCCGTAATACACATAAGTAGTATAATATTTTGTTCACTACACTCGTTACACACATATGCCGGGTTTTCAACTGGTTTTCGTTCGTTTCCTCGTCTGAACAGAATGTAAGGTGTTCGAGCATGAACGGTGTATGTTATTGGCAGAGATGCAAAAGATCAGCGGTGCTCTTGACATGGAAAATCCCAGCAATGTCCCGAAGATCCAAAAGCCTAGCAGTAGTCCTGAGATGAAAAAGCCCAACGGTGTCCTTAAGACGCAAAAACCCAGCGGTTCCCTGGAGATGCAAATGCCCATCAGTTCTTCGGAGATGAAAAAGCCCAGTAGTCCCTTTGGAACAAAAAAGCCCAGTAATGCTCCTGAGACGAAAATACCTAGCAGTGCCACAGAAACTAAAAAGTCTACCGGTGTCTCTGAGATGAAAATACTCGTCGGTGCCTTGGAGATGAAAAATCCCAGTGGTGCCCCAAGGACACGAAAGCCCAGCAATGCCCCTGACATGAAAAATCCCAGTAGTATCTCTAAAATACAAAATTCTAGTACCGCCTCTGAGATGAAAAATCCCAGAGGTGCATCTAAGACACAAAAACCCAGTGGTACCCCTAAGACGAAAAATCTTGGCAGTGCCATTAAGACACAAAAACCCAGTGGTGCCCTGGAGATGCAAAAGCCCAGAAGTGCCCATTTATAACAAATATTTTTTTAATACGATAATACGATTAAAATATGTTACTTCTATGTTAATTATATAGCTATAAATTATAAATAAATTGTAAATCGTAAATAAAACAAAATCTTACCATACCTGACATCGTTTAAATTTATAAATTTATTTTATAGATACCTCGATTTTTTTATTATTGAGTTTCAATTGATTTGGATAAATAGTCTCTTACATGCAAATTTACTCATCGCATTTAATATTTCTAACAAAGATATAGCCAATATAAGTTATATTAATTTTAATAATAATTTTTTTCTGAGATCAAACTAAATTGAATTCTATTACTGCACCTTGAGTAAATCCAGCAACTTTTCTGTTTTCAATTTTCAATTTTTTTTATAAACTTATAACTTATAATACACTTTGTATTACATTTTTAAGTTTTTGGACAGCCAAATTTTTTGTTATCGATATTTCAATATAAAATACTTAGAAAAATTGAAAATTAAAACTGTATATAAATAGTTCAAAAAATGTCAAAGTACTTCGAAAACTTAACCATGTATAGAAAACGCCAATATAAACATTTGGTAAAAATTTCAAGTATTTGCGGTTTTTCGTCATTTCACATCATTGTAAAATCAATATATTCATCACTCCGTTCAGAATATAATACTCTAACTTTTAAGACTCATAATATAGTGTAGGTACCTGGTACCTATATTAATTAATTTATAAATTTTTTTTTATTTTCTTTATACACCACTGAACCTGTTTTCTGAATGGTTCAATAAGAATATACTGAAACAAAGAATTAAATACATAAAAGAAACTGTACGAAACTAATAGATTAATTCATACTTAACCCCTCCCCCCCCATTACATAATCAAGGCTACGCCAATATCCATACTATCAATAAGAGAAAAGTGTATTAGTCGTATACCAAACGATCTTTAAAAAAATATAAATCAAAATTTGGTCATTGGTAAAATTGGTTACTTAATACTGATCCTGGTATTTTAGATACACTCTAACTTCAAGTATAACTAAAATAACATTCATTCGTAACTAAATATCAAATTCAAAATTAGCTATATACAAAAATACTAACCTAATTTTGAACTGATAAATAAACACAACAAATTATTGTAATTTCATTGTTGTGATTCAGTACAGTTACGACTTCATAATAAGAATTATGAACATTATAAATGTATTAAATTCCTTAATGACAGCTATTGTAAATGATTTCATAATGTAAATTAACAGTATTTTTCGTTTTGTTATGTCAATATTTTCATTTAAAATGCATATGAAAAATAATTGTGCCTATAAATGACAATAATTTTTAAATGACAAGAACAAAAATTTTTCTGAAATCTTCTATTAAATTTTAAAGTATTTTGTACTAGTTAATTTTTTTTCATCAATAATTATAATAAAAAAAATGTAAAAAAAATCGAATATTTCAAATACCTCTAAGTTGCTTAAAAATATGTATAACATTTTGAAAAAATTATGATTTAAAGAAAATCCCAATTTTAACAACTGGTAAAAATGTTGAGTGTCTGTGACTTATACTTTTTGAATAGTGACTAATATTTTAAATCGTTTGAGGATAAATTTTTAATGTATGCAATTTTTTAAAAATTTTAATTTCAAACAGCCATAAAAATTTTTCCTGAAAGTCAGGTAGAAATTTTTTTATAAATTATTTGAAGAGTAACTTATGAATAATATTGTGTTAAAATGTTGGTCTTTAAGTATAAATAGAAAAAATGCTATGAATTTTTAACTACAAAATAACATGCAAATTATCGTGATTTTGACAAATTTCATAAAAATTGAAATAGTTGAATAACTAAGAACATACATTTAATAACATGACCATTATTTCAGAGTACGATTCCAAAAAAAAAAAAAAACATAATAATAAATCTTAACAAAATTCAGCACTTGGGAAATTAATTATCTAAAAAAAATAAAAATAAATAAGCGTTATAATATGTGATTAGGATAATTTATCGGCAGGTGGATATGACTGAAAACATATGGTGTATAATATGGCAGTCAGTTGCCGCATCAAATCGAGTCCCACAAACGTGTTTCGTAAATAAAACCGTTTCGATTCATATTCGATTCAACAGCCATTCCAAGAGCCATCGCGTGGCGCCACTACATGCATAGCTCGCATATTGAGAAAAGGTACAGTAGACAACTGCCGAGGTACAACTACAATCTGCCAGGAAATATCGTATACGGACCACCACGGACCAACTAGCGAACTAGGGTGACCATTTTTAGAAATTAAAAAACCGGGAGTTCTTACTCCCCCCATCAAATAAGAAAAAAATGAATTTCAAAACATAGTCATAATAATTCTAATTAATATAATAATACAATAATTTTTAAAGTTTTACTAGCTATAAAATAATTTACTTTTTATTATTAAATTATTTAGGTACATATTGTAAATAGATTACATACGTCAATACTGATTATTTTTTTTTTTTTTTTAACTATAAATAAGAAAAGTATTCTATCAACTATTTTCATCATTCATGAATTTTATAATCACTTTACTTTTTTCCCCTTTTACAAGTAAAATGTAATAATATGCAAATAACGGAATTAAAACGCGACTGTTTTCTAAAAACTAGATGAAAAACGTCCCGTTTATAATTTTTTGAGACAACGGGACGTAGCTATTAAAAGAGGGAAAATTCCATTTTATACAGGACGTATGGTCACCTTAACTTAAACCTTATATCCGGTGACACATGTTATGTCACGTACTTTTTCGTAATATTATAAACGCTCGGCGTAAAGACATCGGTGACGTGACGAATGCATTTTCTTTTCGTTTCTTTTCGACAGACAACACTGCAGTGTTTGTGCGACTTAAGTATTGTGACGAAGGTATGCGGTGTACGAAATACTTGCGCGGTCTCGCGTTATTCTTGCTTGTGTGGATCGTACTTCTATACTGGACACTGCCCAAGCCCATGCAAAATCAAGACATCAACAACCTAAGGAAACTGAACAAAAAACTTATCAAAACTTTGAAATCGATGGAGAAGCTGCGCGCGGACAATGCCGAACTGAGCGTTCAACTACAGCACTTGGACGACAAGTATTTTCTTCTTTTATTGACCATACGTGTGTGCACTGTGTAGGCTTTTAATTTATCTCTAAAAATTATTCATTTATTCGTATTTTATTGTTCACAAAAAATCTATTATCTATAAAAAATTGAATAAATTAGTGGAATATATATATATTTGAAAAACGGTGAATATAAAATATAAACACTGAATAATAAAAATTGGAAATGATTACTCAACAGTAATATCCAACACTACGTGTGTTCATAATTATTAATACATGCTGTAGTCCCTACACCATCTTCTTTTGAGTAAATTATTTTATGTTATACATATTTACAATAGGTACTTGTTCATAAAAATACTATACGGAATAAGCTTTGGAAATCTATAATAGTATACACGTAAAATGAATAATTTTGAAACATTAAATCCACAAAAATCACTTTATAATTTATATCATGATGTCGTATAAACAGTTAATATAGAATAAAAAATGATTACCTACCATATTGAGTAGTGTGTATAGCGTTCCTACGCATTATGATAATGAATGATTGTAGTCAATACCATCGAAGCGTTGCGTATAAATATTTGGAACACGCAAATGCAATGCATGTATATTATTATACTGAATAAATAATAATCTCGTGTGTTCGTGTTTGTTTTTAGATTAATCAGTACACGGGAAATGAAAATTACTTTGAACAAAACACATATGGTAATTTTTTTAAAAAAAAACACTTAATACTTATTATTTTAAAATACTTAAGTCGTTAATATTAAATTATTCTATCAGATTATAATCATGCAGTGATAAGAAATTATTTAAATCTTAAATTTCAAAGTACTTGTTAAAGTCCATTTATTTCCAACCAATTTTAAGATGAAATTTTTAATATTACGAAGTGATTATTGCAAAATTAATAGTTTCAACCAATTTGGCCGTTTGAACAAATTGCATACCTATACATAGTTATTGTTAAAACTTAAAATATTGAAATATATTCTAATTTTAGGTATTTATCCAACAAATAAACAATATCAGCTTGAAATTGAATTAATATAAAATGTTTTTCAATAACGAAAATTAAAATGAAAAAATTTAAGTTTTGATTAATACATTCAAGTATAATTAATAACATGACAAATATAGCACTAATATAAAAGTTAAAAATATAAATGAAATGTGTTAAAGCCGTATAGAAAAAAAAGTAACGAGTATATTGTAAACACAAAGATATTAAAATATCTAAACTACGCCGGTTTTATCTTAAAAATTCATTACCTTCTTCATGAGTATGATCCTGTATTGACTAAACTTGGCCTAAATTATTTCGTCAACAGAAGAGCAATGACTGATTTGAAGTTTTTATCAAAATTAATAGACGACTTTAAAGATGCTCCGAGATTCTTTCTCAAATTAATTTTAAAGTAAATATAAAATTTAATACCCGCCATATATACCTTTTTTAGTGCATAGATGTACCACAAACTATGCGGGTAATCAACTTATTCTTAGAATGATGGATCAAGCTAATAAGACCCCATCATACTTATTGTATTTTTTATACGTTTTATATGTATGATATATTAATTTTAAAAAAATTATGTTTGTAATTATTACACAATCTTGTTATTCAATGTTTATTATAAATTAGATTCCAGCCCATTCTGAATTAAAATATATAAATAAGTATGGCCATATATGTAGGACACCTTCAATGAGACTTCAATGGCGCCATCCGAAGAGTATGAACTTCTACGTCGCCGTATATTTTCGAACGCTAAAGAGTTTTCGTATTACATAAACTCCGAACTGGAATCATTGGAAACAAAAGAAAAGGGCGCGGTAGGGCGCATTTACGAAATAAAAAATATGGTCGGTGAACATTTTAGGTCTTTATTAAAAGACATATCTGAGTTAGCCGATGTCGACGATCATTCAACTTGGAGACAACAGGAATCCGAAAACTTGAGCAGATTGATACAAAACAGGTTGAACGATCTGCAAAATCCGCCAAACTGTTCCGCAGCCAAACAGTTAGTTTGCGATTTCAAAAAGGTGTGTCTGATAATAATATTATTCGATTATACAGATAGCTAATAAAGAAAGCATACTGATACCTATAATAAGGTTAATATGATGTAGGCTAAAAAAGGATTTTTCGAAAATCACATTTTGAAGATTTTGAAGGGTCGATGACAGTTTAAGCTCTGGGCTCAATTGCATAATTATTTCACTGGAATGGTTACCAAAGTAATATTTTATGTTGATTTTATGATGAGAGGTATAAAGTACCCAAGGTTTATAGATAATTATCTATAGACCTTGTAAAGTACTCAGTAAATGTGTGTCATTATAACAACGAAAATAACAATAAAATAACTAATACCGTAGTCTAAGAAAGGTTTTTTGAAAATTCAATAAAAATAGAAAACATCACCTAGCTAAAGTTATAGCTAAAGTTATAAATATGAAATTTAATCCGCAGTTTTGTTTTATGATTTAGACACCCACCAAAACAGTATTTTTACAATTCTAACGGCATTGAAAGGGGTAAAAAGGGTAAAAATGGAAAAAATCATCAAGTCGGAATCGCTAATTAAACATGGCTAAGCTAGTCTTAATTAGTCTTATATAGTTTAAATAATGTAAGGTAAAATTCTAGTAATAATTATGCCCCAGCCAAGATTGTTTCGTGTTGAAGCTGGATAATTCAGCTATTATTTTATGGTAGTTGGTGATATATACTTTACAACATTCGTAACATTACTATATACTATAGACTAATTAGTAATTACATATTAATTATAAAATTATCTATGATTTAGAATTGTGGATTTTGTTGTAAATTACACCATCTCGTTTACTGTTTCATTGCTGCGTATGAAACTCAAAGAACATTAGTTTTAAAACCAACGAAAGGCAATAATGTGTGGCCGGACTTTTTGGTTCCGTTAAGTAACACCTGTCTCTTGATGACGAACCAATCAATTTCTAAATGGACAAGTACGCCTATATTATTATTAGAATTCAATAAGTATAATTATTATTTATGTTCGATGAATGACATATTCAATTAAACAATAATATTTTATATTATTATGTAGGAGATCAAACCGATCAAATAGTGTACTTACCTATAGTCGAACAAGTCTATCCAAAACCCCGTCTTAATCCCCCAGTGCTACCCGATGACTTTGCTTCGCGGTTAAACGTCTTGCACGGAGATCCTATGGTCTGGTGGATCGGTCAGTTTCTCAAGTTTATCCTTCGACCGCATCCGACAATTAGTGAAAAGTTTGATGAGTATACCAAGACAATGAAATTCCAAAAACCGATTGTTGGGTAATGTTTTCATTGAGTGCGAAAGTCTGATATTTTCATGATTTATTAATATATAATTAATACATTAATACTTAACTTTTATCTAGCCTAACTGACTAACCTTCCCTCATACCAGTGGCGGATTTTCAAACATTTTCTAAGGGGGTCCTGAAAAATTATATGTATTTCTAGCATATACCACGTGTCAAATTCTCAATTATAATCATGGAGACATGAGATACAATCCGTATAATATATAGCCATCGTCCATCGATCATAGTTATTATGATAAAATTTAAATAAAACTAAATATATATATACAGTATGTTAATTAATTGGAAAGTCTGTAGTTATTACTCCTAATATAATGCAGATATTGAAGTTCCGTTTTTTTTAACATAATATTTTGACTTACAGCCCATCTTTTACCACAGTAAAAAATCCAAAATTCAAAATCGACAAAAATTTTTTTACCGTGGTAAAAGATGGGCTGTAAGTCACATATTATGTTAAAAAAAACGGAACTTCAATATCTGCATTATATTATAAGTAATAACTACTGACTTTCCAATTAATTAACATACTGTATATATAAGATCTAAGGGAGTACAAGGCGTCTAGGAAGGTCCAGACTCCAAGGACCCCCCCCATCTCCCGTAAATCCGCCACTGCTTCATAACACCTTTAACTTATCAAAGTTCCACCATGTCTCACTATAGATACATAATACATACTTTTTTGATAGTCTAATTATGTATTTCAATTTGAGTATGTACTTACTTGACTTACATACTAGTCTTTAATTTTTTACCATATACATATAGCTAATACTTTATCAACCTTAATATTATCCTTAAACAACTTTATCCAAAGGATATTACCACCATTCTTATTAATTAATAATTATCATATATATTATATTCTCGTTATGTTACTGTAGTTATTATTGAATGTATTGTCATTATATGTTTCCGAGCCCCGACCTGTACTGTATTACAATAAAATAAAATAATAACTGAAACAAGATATCACATATTATATTATGATATAGGCATTATCAGACATTTAAATATAATATAATATTACTAATCAATTTTTGTAACAATAAAATATTCGTATATTTACATATAATACCTTAAACGCCTTGTAATAGTATATGATTTAGAAAATGTAAATTGACTAAAATAATTTTAATTTAAACAAAAACATTTTACATGCGATATACCTATTATAAACATTCGTGTCATAAATATAATTATTATAAATTAAATATTGTTAAAAAATAATTATTTAATTGTAAATATTATATTATATTTAGAGTACATATTAGAAGATCTGACAAACTTATAAGAGAGGCTAGCTTCCATGGATTAGAAGAGTATATGATTCGTGTTGAAGAATATTATAAACAAAAAGAATTAAGTGGTCGGATTGACAAGAAACGAATTTATTTAGCTACAGATGAACCACAGCTATTTGTCGAGGCTAGACACAAGTATGTGAAATTCGGTTGTAAACCATTCTAGGCATATAGTAAATACGAGTAAAGCCATGTATAAAACCACTTAGGTTAACTGTTGACGTGTCTATAGATATCCTGACTACGAAATAATTGGCAATGAAGAAATTTCTAAAATGGCGTCAATAACGACCCGGGAATCGAAAGAATCGCTGATCGGTCTGATGGCTGACATACATTTTTTGTCACTCAGTGACTACTTAGTTTGTACATTCTCCTCACATGTAAATAATATTGACAAGATTCAGGCACATACTCGCTGTACTGAAATTAACTTCGAGTTCAACCGTTACGCCTTCGCAGGTGTGTCGTTTGGCCTATGAACTAATGAACAGTCTTCATCCCGATGCATCAGCACGGTACGCTTCGTTGGATGATATTTATTATTTTGGTGGTCAAAATTATAGACTGAACGTAGCCGTGTTGGAACACAAAGCCAGTAATCCGTATGAGATTAGTCTATCGGTAGGAGATCAAATTTTCGTTGCCGGCAATCACTGGAATGGCTATTCGAAAGGAAAAAATTTAAGGACAAAAAAAACCGGCCTCTATCCTACATTCAAAGTACTTAAATGATAATGTTTACATTAAAAACGCACGTTTCTATTCGCTAAATACAATAAAAATCCAAATTAAATATTGTTTTTAGGTGACTTACAAAATTCAATCAGCAACAATGGTTCATGGGTATTTCAACAGTACAATATAAGTATTGACATATACCTATTCATACATTTCTAATTGTTTGCTTTTTTACATACGTATTTGTGCAACTGCAGTACTTTAGTACTTAAATATTATAATAACGATTACATTCGAGTAAATATATAATATATAACTAAAAAAAGTCCTACCACTGTGAACAAATACCACCTAAACTTCTTAAAAAAAATTGTGGTATAAATTAAGATTAAATGCGTGTGTAAGTAATTTTATTTACACTATACTGTTATGAAAAAAAAAACACGGATGTGATATGCAATTTCTTTGAATATTTACTATTAGGGAAATAAATGTAATCATCGGCGATCAGATTATATTAAATTGACATGATTTAAATCTGTTATAATTAAATTAGTCATTAATTTTTATTAAAAAAAACGAAACTTTTTCCATTAAAATTAAAATGTTGGACATTCATATAACACTATAGTTGAGTTTGTTTAAACTAGCTGATATACAGGTTGTATTTTATTCGTGTTTATTACCAGTGTCAACATTTTTTATGTTATTTACCTAATCTTAAAATGATAATAAACGTATAAATATTACATTGTTTGTGTCACTACGTTCTCGTATTAGGTATGTAGTTAGATATTGTTTCGTTTTTGTCGTAACACCCTGAGATTGATTAAGACTTTTAAACAAAAAAAAAAAAACCTAGTTTTTATGCATTTTTATGTTAATTTAAAAGTTTTTATAGCTTTATTGCTTTATTTTAAATGCTTTTTCCGATTACATATATTTAGAACTTCAATATCAGCAGTCTGCTTATAACATGTGAGGACAAAGTGAACGAATATTTTATTATTCTCATGATATTATATTTTGTTGTCAATTTTTTTTTCAAATATTTTGAAATTAACCTAACGGTTTCCACCGAAAATGTATCCCTAAAATCAATAATATAATACCTGTATCATAATATTATGTTGTACAGTGTACACAATCTTTGGAATATTTTTCAACTCCGTCCATGTTTACCGAGTAAATAGAAAATACTAAATAGTATTTACAATTTTTCCAACTTACTTAAACTTACACAACTTACATGAAATATCAATATTTATATATATATATATATTTAGATAGATCGAGAAGTATACACGCATCATGCATCGAATGTGCTTATTTCGTAGAAAAATTACTAAAAAGTCGCTTTTGGAGTTATTTAGTTAAAACCTTGCATAAAACTATACGAAAAAAATAGTTATGTGAGAAAATTGAAACCTTCGTTGATTAATGCTCGTTTCAGTTTAAATATAACAGCTATACAATACGATTAAATAAAATGTATACTACACAAACGTGATGATATTATATTTAGGTTGTTATATTTTCGAAAACCGTTGAAAGATCGAACAAATTTTCCTTGGCCGAAATTGTAATTTCAGATCTACCAGTGATATATTATTTACCAGTAACTAGTAAATTTCCTTCGAGCAAAAATGACGACACGCAGATATGGTCAAAATATAGTATATTATTATTACGATGTACAAACGGCGCAGATGTTAACAATTGTAGCACCACGTGGACAGCATCAAAAAAGTTTAAAAAAATATGTTTAACTTTATGTAAAATAATATTGATTTAATTTTTTGTTTTTTATTAAAAATAAAAAACAAGAATATTTACAATTTGTAGCATTTACTCGATAAGCAAATTATATAATTTAGAACAATATTTACATTTTATGTAATAAAAATAATTTTGAGGAGGGAGGCTGTCCAGTAATAGTACCCTCAGAAGTTTATTTGGATTTAAATGACAGGGTTCAATTAGTCTAAGCACCAGCGCCTTTTTAAATTCCGGAGAAAATTGTTAGATAAGTTGTCACTGTCTTGAATGACAATTAGTGGATTGGAGTGATTGGCTAATTCGGAGTGGACTTTTGAGTAGTAGAAGTGAGCAATTTTGTTGATGGTCTCAGTGTTGAGATTTATGTGAAGTAAGTTGGATTCAATTAAAAAATTATTCACATCATGCGAATTCCTAATCAGATATAAGATACCGCATTCTAATAAATGTTGACAGTCATCGGTGTAGGTTAACGTATACCAAAAACCGTAGTGAATGTTGACGAAATTTTCTTAATGCGTTTATACACCGATGATTATTGACATTTACAGTCAGTGTTTGGTAAATTTTGACCATACTTGAAGCACACTGTATGTAAAAGGTATTTTTGTATTATTTTGTAAAATTATTAAGATGTTATCGCCCAGCCACAATATACATTGGAGACGTTTGGACGTTAGTAATGTTATCGCATGAGACAATCCGATTGTCAATCGTTTGCTAGATAATATAATATACATATACCCTCGTCAGTATTGACGCATATTCTAAACCGAGCGCAACAGTTTAGTGTAATACAACGGACCTTAGTGTAATATTTTATTAATATTATATTCGAATTAAAACTAATAATAGATAAAAGTATAAAAGATATTTTTTATGAAAAGTTTAGTGCACTTTTATTAAAAAAAGGGAAGATAATTGTTTTTATTTAAGTACTGAAAAATATAATAAATATATAAGTGAAGTTATAAATGCTAAAGCAAAAAAAAATAAACAACGAAGTGATTACAGACGATGAAATCGATTTGACGTTATAGATATTATGGATAATTATAAACTAATCGTCCCGTTAAAAGCAGGTGAAACTAAAATTATTTACTATGTAAAGAACGAAGAACTATATGACATTATGTACAAAGCTCATATAAAAATTGGTCATGGAGGGCGAACCAGAATGATGAACGAATTGCAGAATAAATTTAAAAATATAACATATGAAGTTGTTATGTTATTTTTAAGTTTATGTGTTCAATGCCAAACCAAACAAAAAGTTCCGAAAAAAGGTATTATAATCAAACCTATTATAAGTCGTGAACTTAATTCCCGGTGTCAAGTAGACTTGGTAGGTATGCAAACTTGCAAATATGGTGAATATAACCAAATTTATTCAATTAAGACCTCTAAAATCTAAAATTGCAGAAGAAGTTGCACATCACTTATTAAATATATTTCTTATTTTCAGTGCGCCAAATATTTTACATCCCGACAATGGACGAGAGTTCGTAAATAAAGTTATATCAGAGCTGTGTTCAATGTGGGATGGTGTGAAAATTGTGCATGGTAAACCACGCCACAGCCAAACATAAGGATCCATCGAAAGAGCAAACCAAGATTTCCAAAATATACTGAGAGCTATGATGGAAGATAATGACACTACAAAATGGTCAGAAGCATTACCATTTGTCCAATTTGCAAAAAATTCGACGTATCATCAAGGTATTAAGCAAACGCCATACGAAGCTATGTTTGGCACTAAAGCACAAAGAGGTCTTTTAACATCTTCTCTTCCACGAGAACAAATACAAAAGAGGAGTTAGAGCAAATACTTCAGTCTATAAGTAAGTATAAATTATAAAATTAAATTAAATATATTAATATGCACTGACACCTTATATGCATAAAGTGTGATCGATATATAGTAAATAAATAAGAATTTTTTGACAGACCCTCAAACTGACCCAGGAAGTGATGACAATGAAGTAGAGGAAGAGTCTAACGATAAAAGCGACGATAATCTTGACAATCAAGCAAATAATGATGAAGATAAGGTCAGCGAAAAAAGTGATGACAAAAACCAAAATGAATTATTAAGTATGTAATTTAAAATAATAATACCTATTACAAAAATAATTCAAACAAATATTTTGTATTTAAAAGACATAAATGAAAGGAAGGAGAATACAACTAAGAATAGAGTTTTGGCACTAGATGGATTTCAAACACAAGCAAGTGTAATGCTGCGATCGTCGAACCAAAAATTTCCGCCTGCTCAAGTAGTTGATACTGTTCGAGTGCGTGTTCCAGATATCGATCGAGGACGTATGGATTACCAAAATATCTTGGCTGTTGTAATGGACGTTGATAATGACTTCTACAAATTAGGAACAAAATATGGGATTATCAGTCAGCTGTATACTCGAAATAAATTTGCAGTGTGCAAAGAAAAATTGATATCGTTAAACGACGTTTTATCCGAAAAGACAATGTCTTTGAGACAGGTATCGACAGCTGCTTCCAAAAGTGGTGGCCAAGGTTATGTAAGATGCAATTGTAAAAAAAAATGTAATTGTAAGAATGGGGGAATACTTTGTAACAGTAAATGCCACGATATTTTACCATGTTGTAATAAATAAAACTTAATAAAGCATAAACTTATACTACCTAAACTTAAATATTAAAAAATTAATTTGTTATTACTATATTTATTTATGAATTTATTAGCTATCTATTTGATTATATATTATGTTGTCGTTGTCACACATGTCAACTATTCACTAAATAACTATTATGCATGTCAACAAATACTGGTAAATGTCCGCATTGTGAGATATTTGAAATAATTGATAACATTCACCAAAATGATTAGTGAATGTCGACATACACCGGTGATTATCAACATTTACTGCCATGCGGTCATACACCTTAACATATACATTTACGTATTGACCGTTAGTCGAAAGTAATAATGAACTAATCTATTAAGAACACTAATATGAATAACCGTGAAAAATTATCCAAAATTAGTTCATGTTTCATGATTGATCAGAGCATCAGATTTGGACATAATTCAATGCGTATAATATACAATTTTGGCCGAATCACTGAGCACACGTTGTATACGTATACACTTGTATCTTTGAATTATTACTTTACATATTAATTTTATGTGAAGCAATTATATCATGCGAACAAATCTTATGAAGACAATTAAAAATTGTTAAAACTTGCATAAAAAAAGATAGATAAACTAACTCAAAATCGACATCAAGTTCGCGCACTTTTTATTTAATCGTTAAAACAAAAATTAAAAAAAAAAAATGACAGTAAGTAGTTTAAGAAAAATAAAAAACACACGGAAGTGAGATGTTACCTCACCAATGTTAATATACTAATATGATAATCATACGAGTGTACGATGTACTGACAGTACCGTTCACGTTAATGCGTTAACGAAATTATTTTTCGATAATAATAACAATTTTTTATAAGATTTATAACAGTTTTATTTTAAAACTTCAATAGTTTAGACGTTCAGTTAATAATAATTATAAGTCTGTGCCTAATTTCTAAGTTTCCGACTTTGTAAACTTCAAGACTAGTAGACTTCAAGTCAATTATTACTGGTAAGTAACTATTTTAGTAAAAATAGTATGTTCTAACTCAATTAAACTGAAATATATAAATAATATTTAAATCAAATCGTTTTTAATCTATAAAATACATCTTGATACTTAATAGATAGGTTATTATGTCAATGTAATATAAAATATAAATGCAGATATAATTTGCCCTAATAGATATATTGTTGATGATAGATAAGTTTTTTTTAGTACACAGAACAGATTTGAATTTTTCCGTATACTTTTTTCATGAATTTTTACGTGAACTTTCTACATATGTGTTGATGATTATAATTTATAATATGTGCATGTTCAACAATATTTTTGCATAAAAATCCAGATGCGACTATTACAAATTTCGTAAATACGACTCTGTTTGTCGTATGAGATGGCCTCTGATTTCAGGAGGATTACCATACGTACAGGACGAACGTCCGTTTTCGGACAAACTCCAAAATAAAAATAATTTCTGAACGATAATTTCCCGAGGACACTAATGGCAGACTATTTAACGCGGAGGTGATGATATCGCGTGGACGAGGACGTTACGCACGGTGTACCTATCTACGTACCTATCTATAATATACTATAAGCGTTTTCGACGAGATCTAACGGTACGATTGCGACGAACACGTCCGGCCGTGGTCCATTGTGGTTAGGTTGTTGTTACGATCTCATTGACATCGCCGTGTACTATTGTACACACTACGCAGCATATTATAATAATAATATGGTAGTACTACGTAGTAACCACGCGCAACGATTCCCTTTGCTGCCGTCCATTTCGACGCGTGACAGTCACGTACACAAATCGACGGACCGGACGACGGCACTGCTATATAATAACCTATGTATAGGTGAATATATATATTATATATACACCGTTATCGTGTAGGCACAAATATTCACTTGTACACCTCGCTACGGCGTTTTTGTCGTTTAAACGCGTCCTTTGGCTATACTTTTGGGTCCCTTGGCCGTGCGAACCGCTCGAGGAGGACCCTCGATCGTGATGGACATCAGAATGCGAAATCAGCCGTCCCCGGCGAACGTTTAATTATACGAGGATCTGCATGTCATCGTCCGTTATTGCAGGAAACGATTGTATGAATGTCATCAATATGTATCATTATTGTTGCTGCGAGTACCGCGGAGACAAACCCAGACGTTCTGCTCATCTATATTACATAATCTAGTACGTAGTATTCTTTTGGTTCTAGAACAATTCATCGCGAAGAATTCATCGCCAACAAATTCATCGCAGTGTCAAATTCATATCCCGTCACCAAGATTAAATTTGTTTATAATCAATTCTTAAATTATAAAAATTTCTTAAAATAATTGTTTGGTCAAAATGAGTTATTGTATTTACGATAAATAAATGCTAACTATGACGCTTTTGCTTCCTACGTAAAATAATTTTATTGCTATAAAACATACGTGAAATTAAATACAAAATATGAATATTAAATAAGAAATAATAATATTTATAACATTAAGATTGTATTTATGCGATCGTAACAACGTTAGGTATATGTCTAAACTTTAAAATGATAATGGAAAATATTTTACTGCGGTGTATCATGTATATATGATTTTACTATTTATATTTTGTATTTAGTTTGACATATTATGTTGTATAGTCATCAGATTATTTATTCTAGAAGGAAAAAGTGTCATAATTAACATTTATTTATAAATACAATAACTCATATTGATCAAACGATTATTTTAAAGAATTTTTATAATTTAAGAATTAATTATAAATAAGTGAAATTATTAAGATAAAAATATTAATTATTTAATTTGATACGTTCGCGATGAATTGTTTGTGATGTGTTTTACGGCAATGAATGACCGTATACTATTTTTTTTTAGACCTTGAGCGATTCCGTTTCGCGCAGTTATATTATAGCTCGTCTCGCGCACGTTATCGGTTCTTAACATTCATGTTTCATATTATAATAATATGCTATGTAATCTTCCACCGATAGTAAACACTTCTGAGTCATATGTTTATATAATTAATACATATACTATACATAAAATATGAGTTATAATTTGTAATTTTTTGATTTATTTTTTTGTATATGGAGCTTTTGCATTAGTATATACATATTATATATGTGTGTGTATATTATTTACTTATATATTTATTTATTTATCAGTGTACTAAATTAAAATAAAAACTCACCGTATGACATTGTATGGCGTACGCAATTACAATTATTTCGATTTCACGTTCAATAATTCGTAATATAGTACTATTGTAATATAGTATTAATAAATTTTATTATTTTTAATCTCCGAATTCGAAAAAAGTCATAGCTTCCTTTAAAACTATCGCCCCCCCCTGGAAAAATCGAAATGCCCCAAAGGGTACCACCTCCGTTAAGAACCATTGAGCTATTAGGTACACCGTACACTGTCAAATACCGTGAGCATCACCATTATGAATGTGTTATGATACTATTATAGTATAATTGTTATTAATTTTCTAAATGTTCAAACACTTCAAACTTGAAATTCTGTTGCAATAAGTTATGATGACTTTATCGGGGAAACTTTAAATAGTAAAAATGGAAAAAATAAACTATAATACTTTATAATAGTTACGCATAAACCCCCTTCTCCAAAAAATGTAAAAAAGGCTACTACCAACGGCTGTAAGACCTTCTTCGCGGCGGTTCCCTAGCCATACAATACTAAATATACAGACTAACCACTTATACGCTTAGCGACGAGAGAATAACGGTCGTTGGATGCTTTTTTCCTTTAAACACTGCACATCGGTCTTTGTGTCGTAAAAAATGTTCAAGGACACGCAAACCTTATCTATTTCCGTGTTATTGGTACAGACGTACAGTATCCGTAGCATTATCGTTGTAAAATAAAAATATGCGCATTATTAATAGTTTAATTAATGAAACCTTCGGGTGGAATGTTGTCAGTTTGAGATGCGATGAGTTCTCCTACTTCGGTTCTCAAATGCGTGCGCGAACTAGTACCGGAGTACCTAAACACGGTTACGTATACAAAGACCCTTACCACAAGCCAATAGCACGGCTTTTCAAGACGATTATTACCGTGAGAAAACAGATCTATTCTCAGTATTTCTCACTGTGTATGGACATGGACAAACATGGTTGTTATCAGGGCCGGATTTTAGTCTAGGCCTGAGTCTAGGACGGCAAATGTATACCAAACAAAAAAGAAATGTTTTATTTGTTTTACATTTATGTCGATCGCCAACCAAAAATTGTACGGATAATATGATATACCTAATTTCTGTCTGTATTTATTCGTCAAATGTCGGCTACCCGAGTAGATTTACAATATATTTACACACATGCGTACGTTGTTGACTTGTTGTCGCACTGATGGCCCAAGCCCACACTCAGGATTTTTGTTTGTGGAGGGGGGGGCTTAAACATTTTTCTATTTTCTTTACATCCAAGTAAAAAATTACCATTAATTTTATATAGTATATTTTTTTTTTATTATTATACCCAATGCCGTAAAAACCGGGTGTGCAGAGTGTGCATTACATACGGGCCACGGGTCTCATACTAAATTAAGGGGCCTCAAAAAGTCAAAAGACCAAAAATCTAATTAAATAAAACAATATCAAATAATAATTTTTTTTTGGAAATTAAACCAATGTTATTTAGTATTTACTTATTCAGTTATACCCATGACAAAATAGATATCACGTTTTATTAGTAATAGGATCCAATACAATTCCAATGGTATTAATTGTATTTATTTATTACTAGGAATAGTATTTTAGACTTGAGTCTTTTTTATGTAGTATTTTAGTCTTTAATATCAAAAAACGAGTTAGCCGACCGCCGCTCACCGTGACGTGTCGTTTAACAAAAATGTCTCGTTTAAAATATTTAATATTTGAAAAACTAAACAACATATTGAAATTTTGATACTTGCATCATTTTAAACACATAAAACCACAGATTTATACGTATAATTAAATTTAAAAAATAAAATTTTTAGGTTGGTAAATCATTATGTGAAGCGAGGAACTTTTACACGTATACGATAAGCAATTATGATGAGGGGCCTATGAATATTTCTTAAAAAAATTATTATTTTCACATAGCATTTTTAACAAAAAATTTCATATAGCCATATCTATAATAATTTAACATTTTAAAAAAATGTAAATAATTTTTTGTTTTTGTGTTGTATGCTCCTTTTATGAGATCCAGGACTATCGTAGTATGGCATTTACTTAGGGCCTCGTGGTTAATCCTTATAATATTATATATAATTTTAACATACGCATACACATAATATGTAATATAAATTTATTAATATATTAATATATATTAATATTTTTACAAGTTGTTGCATATTTATGACTATTCCTGTGAAATCGGCTTCAGCAGAACGCTCATTCTCAAAACTTAAGCTTATTAAAATTTATCTACGGAATACAACATTGCAAGATCAGTTAGACAATATTGAAAGGCTTAATATTTCGCGAATCGAATGTAGATACTATAATTGATAATTTCGCTAATTAAAAAGCCAGGAAAAAGAATTTTTTAAAATAGAATACAGGTAAATAGGAAACAACTATTTGTTTTAAAATTTAATAACTCTTTATTATTTTCTTTGTGTATTTTATTATTTTAATATTTTATGATTATACAAGTAAAATGTGGTAGTTTTTGTAAAATAATATTATATAATAAACTAAATATATTATGTTTAATAATATTATAAAGGTGATTTTCATGTTAATATGTTAAATTCTTTGACACTTCAAAGGTATTATATGGTTTAAAAATTAAAAGTATAAGTATGTATATTATGTCTTGTGGTTACTAAATTCGGTCGACATAAGAATTAACTAGTTATTATTATTAATAATATAATTATAATAATAATAACTTTATTGCAACAATAACATCTTTACATATTAAAACAAAATATTAAAATATAGGTATATATACATAAAATATAACTTTATAAATTTATGAAAATTAAACAATATTGCAGCACTCCCAAAAAGCAGAGCTTGTGTGGGGAGAGACAGTTCTTAAAAGAATTTATGTAAGATAAGTACTCTAGTAATAAATGATATTTTGTAGTATCATATTTATGAAAATATGCTATAATAATGTATAACTTGGTAAAATAAAATATTTTTTGAGGGGGGCTCCAGTCCCTGGGTGCGTCACTGACTGTTGTACCACCTTGTACTGGACTAATTATGAACATTACATTTGTCGAATAAACAATAAACATAATCCGTCAAATTTTATCGGGGCCTAAGGCGGCATCTTATGCTAATTCCGGTCCTGGTTATTATTTGATTATTATTATTATAAAATATTAATCGACGCGCGTGAAATGAATAAATAAATTAGTCGTCGCGTCTCGCGTACACATTCTTGCATGCCGTCGCGGTTCGGTGGCCGCGCGTGCGCACGACCTGGACTCGAGGCGCACACGCACGCGCGTACACACGAGGGCGAGACGTAATGTGATAAGACGAGTGATAACGCGGACAAGTGTTATTATTATTATAAAAAAATAATCGGCACAAATTCGGGCACCGACTGGCGACTGCTGCGTTGGCCATCAGCAAACGGTGGCGTCAGGTATCGTGGCGCAAAACGGGCGATGACGGTCGTGGTCCGCGAAAACTTGTGCACCGGGACCGGTCTAGCTAGAACGTTCGTCGTCGATCTTCCCGATTTGCCAGGAATCATCCTCCGTCCGAAGACCTGTTGACACATCATCCCGGACGAGACAACCAGTGCCCGGCACGCCGACATGGTGACCATTCAGGTAACCCGAATTGGGGTCTCGGTTCCTCCGGTCGCATATGACCATTGTGTCACAGTCCTCATTCGATGGTGATTGGCTTACAGTGTCAATGTTATAGGTTTCCTCAGACTAGGAACTTTTTCTTGCAGGTACTGCATACATGTACGCCATCTCTAGACACCCATTACACTTAGACGTATTGTATGTATTCTATTTCTATGTTTAGACCCACCCGATGCAACTGGATGCGTCTAAAGTTTAGACTTTAAACATTCGTGTTGTCTGCAAGCAAACCCGGATTAAGATCTTTAGTGGCCCAGAGGCCAATACTTGATTGCGGGTCCCCATAAATGAAAAAATAAAAATACTTTGAACTGCTGATCCCTTTTTAAACACTTTAAAATGAATTATTGCTGTATTGGTGTAAATACAATTATTATTATTAATTGTAAAGAAAAAATATTTAATTTATTGACAAAAGAAATAAATATCTTTATATCAATTATATTTTTGATTTCACTTTTATTACACTCGAAAAAATTCTACAATTTCATCCACAATTCAAACCAAAGAACATTAATTTTATATTAGATGCATACTACAAAAATTTTAATAGAATATGTATGAATATAATGTATAATGCATAGTTAAAACTTTTAATAATAATAATAATAGTGTACATTATTCACTACAAACATAAAATAAATTGTAATTCAATCATTATATAAATTAATAAAACCATAAATCATTTTATAGCATAATAAAAACATATGTATTATTATTAAAATTATGGGTAAATAAAATAAAGATTTAGTTTATATGAAAGTTTTTTTTCTAGCTTTTTGCAAAGTAAATTCTTTTAATGACTGTTCAAAGCTTATGTTTTCTAATACATCATTTTCTGTAGATAAAATCATTAAGGATGTCAAATTATCTTGTAATAATGAAGATCTATTCTTGTTTTTAATTCTAGCTAGCTTTGAAAATGATCTTTCTGCAGTGCAATTAGCTATAGGAATAGTAAGATAAATCCTGATTGCAATATGAATATTGGGAAAAATATTAATAATATTATTTTCAGTCATCCATTCTAGCATTTTGTATACATTACTTCCATCAAAGTCTGGTTTACATTGATCCCAAAATTGCTTGAAATGTAGAAGTTCATTTTTTATTAAATCATCTTTTAATGATCATTTTTGTAAACTCTAATAAATTTATTAACACTTTATAATGTTGTATAAATATTTTTTTGTACAGCCAAACTTGTGTGATTTTATAAATAAGTAAAACATTTTAACGAAAATGAAACGGGCAATTTAGATTATCATATTATTTCGTATACTTATTAGTTATAGTTAGTTTATAAATGCATTATATTTATCATTCACCAAAAATCGCTCAATATAATTTAAACTTTAAAGTCAATAAATCTGTGGGCCCCGGTAACTTGGCCCCCCTGCCCCCCCCCTTAATCTGGGCCTGTCTGCAAGTGTTTCTTGTTCTATCCATCAGTCTTGCTTTGAACCGTATTTGGTTGGATTGCTATCGCTATGTTTTATCTTATAAATCTCTTTCAGTCTTATTCTAATTAATAGTAATTAATTTAACTTACACAACATAGGTACATTGTTCATCTAATATTGTGTCTATATATAAGATTTTTTCATCATTTTATTCAATTTGTATTAAAATATTTTTGTACTTTTTTAATACTCTATGCAGCATTTTAAATATAAAAAAATATTAATACTAACATTAAATACAACAACTAATTTACTAGTTTATTATAATAGTCAATATAATTGGCGGTTATGCTTACCCTCCCATATAAGCTTACATTTACTTTAATTATGAAACTAATAATTTTGTGACTCATTGAAATCATTCTTCTTCTTCTTCTTCTTTCTTCAGCTTAACGGTCCTTGTAGGACCTGAGCTGCCATAAGTAAGTCTCTCCACCTTTCTCTGTTGATTGCTAATTCAACAGATGCATTTGCATCCACCAATTAAATGTCCCTCTTCACAACATCCTTCCATCTCATTCGCGGTCTACCCGGTGGTCGTTTTTCTGTATCGTTGCGGTTATGACCTTTTTGAGTATATCATCTTCAGCTCTCCAAATATGTCCAAACCACTCCATTCTCTTAGTTCCTATAAACATTAATATTGTTGGTTTTCCATACAAAATTTTCGTTTTTCCGCCTTTCGAATGTTAGATTGTACACCGGGCCAAAAATTTTTCTCAAAACCTTTCTTTCAAATATTGCCAATTTTTTGTTATCACCTTTCGTCGTCGACCAATTGAAATCATTAATAAGATATATTGATATTTATATTATCTTAGAAGATGTACAGATAAGTTTTTAATACAATGTAAAATTGTATTTTTGACATTTGTGTTTAAATTTTAAATATGTAAATTACTCTAATTATATACAAAAATTGGCATAGTTAATATTATCTATTAAATTATTATGTTTATCAACCATGTATTAACAAATTATTATTGTGTAATAACAAATCCTTAACAACATTTATTGATTGTTGTATTTATTTATTTTTTAATCTTAAACAATTATTTGTTTTAGATTAATTTAAATATCCTTGAATTATAATATTGAATACTTACATTATTTCAATGTTTTTAAATGTCTCATAGAATCAATAATCATTAGAGGATGAGGCAACAAGGCTGGCTACGCATTTTAGCGTTTTTAGCATTTTCATGGGTTGCATTTTTGTTGGTGACTGTTAAACTTGTACGACAGCAAGATAACACTGATGGAGACTCATCTCAAAGACTGGCCAAAGCTATTCGTGAACTTGATAAATTACATAGAAGCAATGCTGAGCTAAGTGCTTTAGTATTGGATTTAAATGACAAGTAAAGTATAACAAGAATTAATAAACTATTAAGGTTCGCACAAATTTTAAAATAATTTCATTCATCTTGAATTTCATTCAAATAAGTAATATTTTACAGTATATCAAATTTTATAAGTTTTAAAAACTTTCTATTAATTAAAAACAATATTAAATTACTCTTTACAACCATTGTTAATGAAAATTACTAACTGTATTTTATTTTATTTTAGTCCAAGAGTAGACAATAAGAAAGTACTTTTAACTTATATACAAAATTCTAAAGGTGGGCTGAATAGTCCATCTGAAGAATATGAACTCTTACGTCGTCGTATACTTTCTAACACCAAAGAACTTTGGTACTATACCAATTCTGAATTACTATCATTAGAAAAAGAAGTTGATAGTATTGGAGTAGAACGTATTAAAAAACTAAAGAAAAATATTGGTGAGCACTATAGATCATTATTAAAAGATGTTACGGACTTAGCTGAAGTCGATGGTCATTCAGTATGGAGACAACAGGAATCTGAAAACCTAAGTAATTTAGTACAAAAAAGATTAAAGCATTTACAGAACCCATCTGATTGTTCTAAAGCAAGAAAACTAGTTTGCGACCTAAATAAGGTTTGTTAAAAAGGTTTTTGTTTGTTTTGAGTCTTGAAAATTAACTTTTTCACAGGGTTGTGGATATGGTTGTCAACTACATCATGTGGTTTATTGTTTTATTGTTGCATATGCAACCGAAAGAACATTAATTTTGAGGTCTAAAGGTTGGAGGTATTCCAAAGGAGGATGGCAAGATGTATTTTTACCATTGAGTGATACATGTCTTTTACCAAATGGCGAAACAACCAATCGGTGGCCAGGTAATTAAAAATGAATACTTAATAATAATAATAATAATTAACTCATACCACAATTCTATTTTATAAATTGTAGGTCATCAAAATACTCAAGTCATTACACTACCAATAATTGATTCAATTAACCCAAGACCACCTTTTCTTCCTCTTGCATTACCTGAAGACTTGGCTCCTCGGTTAAATATCATACATGGAGATCCTGTAGTATGGTGGATAGGCCAATTTCTAAAATATATGCTTCGACCTCAACCTGCAACTAATAACAAATTAAATAATTACGCTAAACGAGTTAATTTCCAAAAACCAATTGTTGGGTATATTACATTTTTATTAATTCTTTTAAATATATTCTAAAATCATGATTGGTTTTCTATAATTAAAACTTATTCTTTTTTTTTTTTAGAGTTCACATTAGAAGAACTGACAAAGTTGGTACAGAAGCTGCATTCCATAAACTAGATGAATATATGATTCATGTTGAAGAATATTACAAGCATAAAGAACTAAGTGATAAAGTTGACAAAAAACGAGTTTACTTAGCTACAGATGAACCAAAATTGTTTTCTGAAGCTAAGCGCAAGTGTGTACAATTTATTTGCTAATAATTATATACTCTAGTAATCACTAAACATATTGTTAAGGTATCCTGAGTATGAAATAATTGGTGATGAAGATATATCTAAAACAGCATCCATCAGTAAACGCTATTCTGATCAATCACTAAGTGGCATCATTACAGACATTCATTTTTTGTCACTTAGCGACTACTTAGTTTGTACATTTTCATCTCAAGTAATTGACAAAACCGATGATGATATAAAATTAAAAATATTTAATTGATTTAGATTAACCTATCTTATTCATAGGTGTGTCGAGTGGCTTATGAGATAATGAACAGTCTTCATCCTGATGCATCAACTATGTACACTTCATTAGATGACATATACTACTACGGTGGTCAAAAACGTAGGCTTCATACAGCTGTACTACCTCATCGAGCCAATGGACCACATGAAATAAATTTACAGGTTGGTGATGATATTGCAGTTGCTGGTAATCATTGGGATGGTTACTCAAAAGGAACAAATTTGAGAACAAAAGAAAGTGGCCTCTACCCTACATTTAAGGTAAGTATTTCAAAATAATCTTAATGCTTATTATTTGCTTATATAAAAAAATTAAAAATCTACTATTTTATGAACTTTAGGTTTCTCCGAAAATTGAAACTGCACGTTTTGCCACATATCCAGATGTAACATTAAGCACTCACGAATTACAAGAAAAAAAAAGATAACTAGGTTATTAATCATATATTGACTACAATAATAATTAGTACAGTCATGTACTAATAATAAATCCCAATACTCTGAACAAGTAATTAATGCATAATATATATTTGTTATATAGAACCTGGGATGGCCCTAAGGAAGCAAAAAAAAGTAACATCATTAAAAGCAAAAGTATTATATATATTTAGGATAAAACGTTTTATGAATTTTTTTGTGCTGTACATCAATTATTTTCAAGTTCAATTTGAAAATAATACCAGAAGTCTAAAAGATTTTTAATTACTAAATTGCAAATGATTTTAGTGCAATATGTTTAAATGAACTTTCATTTGACTGTGATCATTTCCTGTATTAATTTTAATTATTATTACATTTTGCTCTCTACTTTATTGACTAGTCCTTCATTATTCTACTTAAAACAGCATTTGTATCATATTTTATTTGCCAACAGTTCATCATAATATATATTCATCAATATTTTTTTCTCAACAAATTATTTTGGTGTTTGTTTTAGTTATCTTTTTTGTATTCTTTACAAAATAAATGAGTTTTTCTTAATGCAAAAAATTTTAAAAAACATTAACACGTATAAAATAAATATCATATAAAGGATGTATTTGCAATTATTTTATTATTCTTTATATTTTCCTAGATACTATGGTTAACGTCTGAGTTCCTCTTTCTAGTTACATTAAATATTTACTACTTTCTGAAAAAAAATGTCATGATCACATTTCAATGTGCATATTTTTATTTATGTGTATTTTATTCATTTGAAAATAAATGATTAAAGTTGTAAATTCAGGAGTCTGTAAACAAATATTTTGAAATTTGTTGAGAATTTTTGAAGTTTGATGAAAGTCTGGAAGATGGATAAACATAGGCCACTAATAAATTGTTGGTAAATAGAATTTTTCCTGTAGGCGACAAACAATACAGTTGCCTTTAGAATTTACTATTACCAAATATTACTACTTATAGATATACTATAACTACTTATGTATTTTTTTTATTTTTGTCTATTATTGTTAATACTATATTGAATTTTACTTTAAACATCTATAATTTTGATTCAATACATCACTGTTTATCGAAACTTATTGAACAAATTAATAACTAGGATAATATGGTATTATTTTGAAATCAACCACCTCTTTATATACCATATACGTCTACTTAGCAGTACAAAATAGCCATTATCTTTTATATAAATAAGTGGACGAATAAGTATTTTTAAAATATTAAATTTTTTGTTTTTTACATGCCTATCACATTATTTGTTTTTTCATATGAATTGTTTGTATAAATTATTGTATTGATACTAGAATTTTTAGTTTAAACTATGCAAGCCAAACAAACTTCAGTCTTTATATTGCTTATTTTTAAAAAAAATGTATCATGTGTTTTTAGTAATGAAGTTTTGTTTGTGAATAATGTATTTTTAATGTACGATTATTTATTTATAGATATGTCATTGATTTTTTTAGTTAGATTGTATTGTACCAATTATATTTTTCTGGTTTTATCTTTATTTTTTCAAATATCAAATCTATATTTCTATATAAATTTATTGTGTATCTTTCTTTTTATATTTGTATTATGTTTTTAGTTGTAAGTGAAATGGGTGGTTGATTATTCTTTACAAATGAAATTATTTTATTTTATAAATTTATCTCTATTTTCTTGAAGCTAATGTTCTATCTTCCACCCATGAAATAATTTTAAAGTTCACAAGTATACTATTAATCGCATTATGTGATACATTTTAACAATGTATTTTCTGATCGAAATAACTATAGCTGACTTATATTTAAATTTGTTTAAAATATTTTATGATCTCTAAATTTGATAAATTTTCGGACAAATTTTACTCGTATCATTATTTATATTATTGTAATTTGTGTCAAAAGCAAACAATAACTTTACTTTCAATTATTGTGATTTTATAAACTTATACTGATCAATGTAATATAATTTTTTTTTTTTTAAACTCCTGACAACTTATGTTTGTAATAAATTCAACATTTCAATCTGTTTTTCATAACTTGTATATTAATTTCTTAATTTTATTATTGTATTCTTTAGATTTCAGTTATGTAACTTTTAGGTTTGCTTTACTGTATTATCTCGAATTAAAAATATGTTTTCAATAATAAAAGCCTATAGTATTTTATAAATGTTTTCGTATAATTAAAATAGTATTATCTTATACTGATTTATTGTATTATCAGATGTTTTTTTGCTGTTGCAAAAACACCAAATTGTGTCTTATTTTTTCTTATGAGACCAAGAAGTAAGAAAAAAAAATTAAGAACAATTAATAACTTATGACCTATTACCATTATTACTACATTTAATTATATTATTTTACTTTAAATTTTTATTGAGTAAAGGTAATTAAAATTGATTTCAACATGTATACCTACTTACCAAACTTTACTTACTTTACTTCTTCCTCTTTAGTTTTTACAGCCCTTGAAAGATTTTCGCTGCCTCTACTACTTTCCTTTAAAATTTCATTTGATCATTTGTGGAGACACATGGTCTGTCCATTAAATTTGTTTACTCATGAAGTTGATAACGGGTTTTTGATAAACTTGTTGTATTTCCCCATTAGTTCTGTACACTTCATTTTCTACATTAGATCCATATATTCTAAATAGAACTCTTCTTTCAAAACAAAATACTTTTTCTTCATCTCTTTTAGTAGTCGACCATGTTTCACATACTTATGCATATTAAAACTGGCAGTAGAAAACTTGAGTATAGGCTTTCCTTTGATTGTCTAGACTCTGGATAGAAGTTATTACTTGAACAATTTTTCCAAAGCATAATAACTCTTATTAGCAGCAAAATTATCCTCAGTCTAATTTCATTATGCATGTTATTATGTTGGTTTATGTTCACTCCAAGATATTTCATATTTACTTACGGTAAATTTAGAAGCCAAATCAGTCATTTTATGTTCCCTAAAGGTGTCTAATGCGCGACCGGTCGCTGCTGCAGTCGCGTGTTAGACACCAGCGAATAGAAAACGCAAATAAGCGGTGGGGCCATAACTGTCGCAGAGATCGGTGGCGCATTAGACACCGTACCTTTAACAGGAAAAGGTTTCTAACAATGGCTTAGGAATACTTATTGAAATTAAAATAAATCTTTTTCACTGGCATTTATAACTTTATTAGAGTTTTTGCCGCCATCACCATATCTCTCCAACTCACTCGATCTTGAATAATTTCCTTCCATTCTTGTACTCCCACAGCTTTAAAATCCTCTTCTACTACGTCTAGCCACCTCTTCCTCGGTCTGCGTCGAGACCTCTTCTCTTCCGGTTTCCATTCTATAACTGCTCATGCTCTGCTCTGGTGGTCTTCGCTTTTTCGCTTCTTCTCATTATAATATGGCTAAACCACTGTAATCTTTATCTTCTTATGTAACTAGTTACTGGTGTTGAGCCCAGTAGTTCTTCCTGGAGTTTCTTATTGAATTTTCTTCTCTTTGTCTTTGTGTTAAGGAAAACCGACGAAATATTCCAAAATATGCTGAATGAGTTAAATATTCTATAGGTAACCGATAAGGTATTCTGAAATATGCAAAAAAAAAAAAAACTTCTTGTGAACTCTGTGTTGAATGAGTCATCGACGATTCGTCCACAATTTTTACTCTTGTAGGGTAAGTATACATATACTTAGAAACATAACTAACCAATACCTATGGTAAAACACCAAAATTACCTATGGTAAATCTTGTATTATAACTTTATGAGGTATGGGTATCATTGTATCATTTTAAAACTGATACCTAATTAAAATATATTTGTTTTATCAGAAAAAAAAATTAATTATATTTAATAACAATGTGATAAAAGAAAATCATTTTTTTATAAGTATTTTATTAAACTTGGCGATCAAAAAATAGTGTATTGATGATTGATCAGCCCATGAAACGGATCGACGCACTTGTATACTAATGTACTATTTTACATGCATTATATTATTAAGTTTCTGTTTTCGCAGTGTTTCCTACGTTTGCTTTTCGCCGTACGCACGTTTTCTGTTAATCGATTCCAGCGTAACAATACCTGTATACGTCACGGTCATATTTCTTATTGTTCGGCTGGACCGTTTGGACGCGTGAAGTATTTGGAAAAAAATCCAATTCGCCGTCTCGTTTGACTGTGCCTACTAATACACTGCAATCGGTGTCAATACGATGTAAAAAGGAAAACAGCTACCTACATAATAATCCTGTTCCTGTGCGTAGGTTACTATATAGTTGTTTTCCTTTTTTCATTTAGCATCAATAACAATCCATATAAGTAATATCCGTTATTTCTCGAAAACGTAAAATCTCTCGGGATGCATTTAAATGAAATTGTGATTCCTGGATTTATTTTAATTTTAATTTTTTAAAATCAATTAAAGCTTTTAGGTAGGTTTACTAATTCGATGTGAAAATAATATTTTCAATTGGAGAAAGTCCACTACCATAGTAAACTCATCAAATGATAGTTGTTATTTTTATTTACATTATTAATACTGTATTATATCAATTTACACGCACATACCTCAATCGGTAATTATATTAATATCAACATAGATAAGATAACTAATAAATTAAGACGTTGCAGCACTGTTTTGTACTCGCGTGAGGTGAACATTCAACGTGTAATATAAAAGAAGCAAATTTTTAAAAATTTGTGCTGAACCCTTTTAACTTAGCCAGTACCATCAAGTGTATATATCCAAATTTATAATAACACTATATATTACAATAGATACGTATGTATCTATATATTTTGTGATCTTATCATGGTCACATACCTACTTACGTGAAATCGATTCCATATTGTAGCCGCGGTAAAAAATGTTTTTCGCACACTGCAATACCGAACACGTAAACGACGAACAAACCACCGATCTCACTACATTTCCAATGTTTCGATATTCCAAGTTACCGAAAGTATCGACGATGGAATGATAATTATATGCGCGGTGCAGTATGTATTAAAGACACTACCGGACAACTTAGTAAACTTCGTTAAATCATTCGAACGAATTTATATACGACAGTCCCATATTTAAAAAAAAAACGCATATATCTATTTTGTTTAATAAAAAAAAAACTCGTGAACTAAAATCGTGCATAATCCACTAAATTGATTGCTTAAAAATATTTTTACAGTAAATATTAAAAAAAAAAAAACGTTTAGATTAAAATATCTGAGTCACTGACCATTACTTTTCACTATTCCCTGATTATATAATATATAGCCCTATTAATTATTATCGCAGTTAATGGAACTTGATTTTATAATATTGTTGCGATAAAACAGTAATGAATGAATAAAATAAACAACTTTTTCTTTTGTTTCAATATCTATACTTTAAATTTTAATCTTCTTTTGATTTAATCGTATTCAGCATACATTTTATTTGACTAAACATTCACATTTATGTGGGCTAAACTGCACAAACAACTTAATTTATCTGTATACAGACATAAAATCACAAGCATCAATTAGTGTAAGTATTCTGAATTATTACAATTATTATGTATACAATTATAACATTTATAAATGGTTAAATTTACATTATTCTGCACAGGTATATTCTTCTTGTTTTAATAGTTTATCTGCAAGTGCGTATAAAAATACCCCAAAAATTCAAAATTTGTGGTTCAAAAGATATATTAATATAAGTTTAAGCTTGGAAATGGGCTGACATTGTATACGCTATAATTGCTATTCGTTTCACTGGCAGATAAGCTCGATAAACTGCTGTTTTGGTGCGTTATTAGTAAAACTCTTGAATCGCCGACAAATGTTTATGATGAAATCACTTTTAATCAACCTTAAAAATGAAATGATAAGTGTTATGTAATAACTTTAATGTTACTATTTAGGTATCATTTTAACCAAATATGGCGTTTTAGTAGTTCGGTTATAATATACATTGGTAAAAAAAATATACAGGTATATATATTTACTTAATACTTTTCTAATTTAATATAGTATCAATTAATTCTTATTCATATGAATGACATTCATGTTTAAATATGAATAAAAATAAAATATAAATCGACTTTTAAAAGTTTAACAAAATAAAAAATAATATTCCGCAAGTTGTTTAAGTTTTAAATTTTAGTAGGGAGCCGGTAGGTAGGTACTATACAGATAATTTTGAATTAAAGAAGCTGGATTGGTGTAGGTATCAATTTCAAATTAAAAATAAATCTTTATTTATTATTTGAAACGAAGAGATTGTGGTTCTTTTTGGATTATTATACTTCAATAACTGCACGTTCCGTTGCTTGTAGGCTTGGGAAATCTGGAACAATATTATTGAAAAGTAATATAACCTCGACTAGAAAGAATATTGTAAAAACGTTGTAAATGCATTGAAAGCGAATTACAAAAATTAACGGATTGATGACACATACCTTATATTTTATGCTTGAACAGTTGATTTGATCTAACATTAATTTATCATTAATCATTAATCAATCTTATAATATTTGATGATTGCGATCATGGTTATAAACTGTAGGTATAACAATTTATTTTAAATGCTTACAGTTAACATTAACAATAGAATAATAATTGTGCGTGCGATAAGCAATCGACGGTGTAAAATAACACTCACACATTTTTATAAATGAGTATAACAAATTTCGAATTTCTCAATAGACGTACGATTATTGAATACCAACCTACAAACGCATCGTATTACATATGGTGTTGATATTGCCATTGATGATGAATGTACTACAATAATTAGTATGCTAATATTACATACGACGGAATCAAATCAAAAGTAGCGTTATTGAATTCTGGTTTTACGGTTAATGCGTTATGTAACTGCAGAGAGCGTCTAATGCAGCTTTACTTATAATACATAATTTTGTTTACGAACTACCGGATAATGTTAAATCAATCGATAACAGTTTAAAAATACAGTGCACATATTATTATGTCATTATTGTATCGAATATTTATAATTCGATTTATAATGTATAGTGATTAAAAAATAAAAATAATCTCTACGTTTGCAGACAATAATATTATAATATATTATTATTATCATATGTATTATATACGATCACATTTGATCAACAACTTATCCTACTTAATTGAACAGTTGTCAATTAACCACGAACAGTATAATGTGATGACGTTTTATATTTATAACATAATTATTGTGATAAATAGACGCACGGCTGCAGATTATGTAACTAGTAAATTTTTCACACATTAATCGGTACATTACTTGAATTCCTCGCCCAATGCTGGTAATACAAGCTTATACGTAGCTTGATGCACCGACGTATAAGTTGTATACTTATATCTGCACATATGTATGCACATCTGTACATCATACATACATAATAATAATAACACACATACACACACACACGCACACACACACATACACACACATACATGCATATAACGAAAAAGTGCACACATTTCTTTTACATTCTTATAAACATAAAACGTCAAATCGATGGTACGTCGATGTCGAAACGAATAATAATTATTATTGTTGATAAAACAATCGACTTACATACCTACAAACAGTTGACGAATTAATGCTCGGCGTCCGATGATCCTCGTGTGGAGACGAAGCAAATATATAACAAAGTACAATATGTATAAAGTGTGCTATATAGCACCTAGTGATGGGCACAACTGAATAATTTTCACTATGGAATGTAGTCGATAGTTTTTATTGGACTATCGAAGAAAAAGTATTCGATAACTTTTATCAAACTATCGAAGAAAGATTCGATAGTTATATTGGAACAGTAATTTAATAATTATGTTGAGCTCTACTTATGCGAGAGAGAGAGGGAAGTTGTAATGTATTGCTTCAGGTCCAGAAATAATTAGCAATATCCAACGGTTAGAAACTTACCGCCATATACTTATTTTATTACTATATTCTATCAGTTAAAGCCTTTATACAGATGATTTATATAATATGCTAACTATATAAGATTTCAGAACAATAATTATCATGCACATGAAAATGCCCAATAACAGTCTGATGATGTGTGGAATTTTTTTACTGATTAAGTTTAACATCATACATTCCCAAAATACATCTACAAGTAATGCTTCAACATAAATGAAACAATATCAGAAGTATGTCTCACCAAGAACTCAAAACTAATACTGCTGAATATTGGCACAAACATAGAATCATGCGACATCCACTCAGCGAAATCGCACTAAAGTACACATGTATTACAAGCATTTACAGCTAAATATATCGTAAGAGTATGTTAATAATCTGTATATTAATCTATTGATACTTAATTTATGTTGTACGAGTAATAAATAAATATAATAGATATTATTTGAAAGTTCAATCAATTGTTTCTGAATTTTTACATCTTTGTATCAATATTTATTATTTACAAAATGATTTATTAAAGAACAGCTAGCCTATAGTCACTATAGTAAAGTAGTGACTAAACGAATGCATAGATTAGTAATAGTATAAGATAGAAGTTTAATGTATACAATTAGCCAAAATATGTATTTTAGCTTTCCTTACAGAAAAATAAAGCGTTAGGTATATAATTTTCTTTGAAGTTAACAAATGTTATTTTAATTATTTAATATTTCATCCTTAGGACAGAGTAATTATACAATTTAATAGTTATTACCAATTCACCATTGTCTAAAACTATTCGTAAAAAGTCCGATATTTCTGAAACGGTTGTCTATTCTGCTTCTTTAGCCTTTCCTTCAATACCAAAAACCATTTTTTTTTATCTAGGGTCCAAAAGTGTTACTCGGGAAAGTAATTTGGTGCCAGTGCTTGTTTTCCAATCATACAAATCAGTGTTGTTCACTAACTAATTTGTAAATTTGTTATTATAAATTTGCTAAGGTCTGTGTTTAGGCTTATAGATAATAGGAATTCTTGTAAACCTATAGCGTAAAAAAATAAAAATAAACATTAAATACAATAATAAAAATATAAAATAGTATAAAGTAATATTAAAGTAGTAGGTCTCTGTAGTTCGATAATTAGCCGATTGTTTGATGGCTCGATAGTACTATCGAATTATTCGTTAACTCGATAGTTTCCATTCGACTGTGCCCATCACTAATAGTAGAAACTCCGCGGGTCAGAGATCGCCGAGACCTCGAATGGCGCGCGCACAACAACGACCACGGAAATAGTCCGATGCCGCGAGTTAACACTAATTCGCACCGGTTAAATCAGCAATGACGGAATCTAATATAATATAATATATTACGCGATCAATACGGTTTGATTTAAACTCAATCCGGTGTAGCCGTGACACGTATTGACGCCACTTTTTTGTACCGAACGAACGAAATAAAGTGAGTAACATAGCCATTATTTATATAAACGATGAAATTATATATTTTAACGAATTACCTACCCGACAAAAATTATATTGTTCAAAATTGTTTCCCTTTCTTAATTCGATTTAACGATTTTTAACCATATGTGTATAAAATATGCGATCATTCTGAAGTTAAGTTATTTCTGCTGATGAATGAAATAATAGTGTACTATGGACGATTTTCTTTTAATTTTGATGAATCAGTCGTCACCGACTATTAACCGAGTAATGAGAAGACATTTTTATTGGATCGCATAACTACGTTATAATTTATAAGAATTTAGAATAAGCAAAGTCGATTTGTTATATCAACATGTATTAGTATACGTAAGGATTTTTGTATTTCAAGCTGCCCCACTAATTTGATGTACCTATATGGATATTAATTGTAATAAAAAAATTAATGTAATTTTAACCTATTCAATAATATGGTACCTAAAATGTTTTCAAATAAATTAGTATAATGTTTGTTTGTAACATGAAAGGTTATATTATAATAGTAATATTTCTCAAACTCCGAAGTTAAATCTGAATGAACATGATATCATCTAATTGAATAGTCATTACGCGTTACATTATTAATTGATTTATGATCAAATACCTACTCATAACGGTCGATTTTAACTAAATCTTTAAACGATTAAAATATTCTAACTATATAACGTTAGAACTATAGAACGAAGCAATACTATACACTACACAGTATTATAGTAATGGGCATGCGTTGTATAACGTGAGTACAACAGGTACTCATTTTTAAGCATTTCGTTGTTACATTAATTTATATACCTACGGTTTTATGCGTCCAACGGTCCAACACGGATCGAATTCATTAATCCGACAGTTAAAATAGATTAGAAAATTATATATATAGAGGTAAATTCTCAAACTTTACCAGATTGGATCTTATAATTTAACAGCTGAGAGGTCAAGTATAGAAGCAGATTATATTTTCAGTTGATTCCATATTCGTCGCGTCATTATGTATAATTTATTAAAAACGTTTCTTACACTTTTTGAAATTACGAAACATCCAAACAATAATACTTTTTATACGGAACTTCTTTGGAAATTATTATTAATAAGTAATAAGTTATTAGTAATAACTAAACAATAATTAGGGTGAGACAAAACTGAAAACGTGACAACAAATGCAAACATGTATAATGTATTAGTAGTACCTGATTAAATAGTAGACCTAAATAATAGACTTAAATAGTATAGACACGTATACATTTTTTTTTATTATTGTTATTAACGTTAAATTGGTAATTGTTGTAGAATTTTGAATAGATTTTTCCAGGTCGTCCTGGAACCCCTGCGAGTTATCCGTGGAACCCCAGGGTTCCGCGAAACACGGTTTAAGAATACTATTATAATAATCCTATTATTGTATATGACTCGTTTCGAACAATTCGAACGACGAGGCTATCCGCAATATAATAGAAACCATAATTGCTAATCAAAAATAACTGATACCACACCTATGACCTATAATATTATGTACTCTACAAAAATTGTCAATGTTCGTATCGGGGGGACGAAGAAGAACTTACTCTAATCAATTTTTCAAAAATCAAGCATCCCTGGTCCCGCTAAAGCTTTATTTTTCCGCGGACCGTAAGAATACGTTAGTGATTTGCGTTTACATTTTTAAACGGTTTTGTTCTCACTTTAAAGCTTAATTAAGTTCACTAATAAATTATTGTGTTAAACAATAGATAGAATCTATTTCCAGTGACATCGTGAAAAGCGCTAGTGTAGTGTAACTAGACAATGGCGTATTTGACTTAATTCTATGGGATAGGGAGGAAATACCAAATTCGGTGTAAATTATAATAATACATTTTTTTTCATGTATATATGTCTATGCATTACTCCGGTACACATTCAACTGTAAATGGTATATGGACAATTGTATGCTCTTAAATACATACTGATCCATTTCGCACTTCTATTTATTATACCTCTCGAGAAAAGTAAATAAAATATTAAATAATATAACTCAAATAACAGCGAAACAATATGTATTGCACGATAGAATAAATATCATATGGTCAATATTGATATCAATTAATCTTATGGTACAGGCAACTAAACTAATCCACTTAGTCTATCTTGACTAGTTCTAGATCCAGGCCATGTTTTAAATATACATAAATTAAATTAAAAATTAAAACATAGGTATACTTATGACTACTAAATTACTTAAAGCTTTATAAAAACCAGAAACTATTTAACTATTATAAACTAGAAATTCAGCAAATTTAACTTACGGTTTCTGCATAATAGACTACTTTTTAACAAATTTTAATTATTTCTTCATAATTTTGATGGTAAATTGTAATAAAAATAATTTTTAAATTGCAAAATCTGAGTCATATATACAATATACTACTATACAATATACTATGTATACATTTAGAATGATTAAGCGTACTAATTATAGTACTATCTACAGCTGTAATTCAAATATTTGACTTAGACCATGAAAGGGGTAATCTTTCCCATTGCCCCCCCCTCATAGACAACACATCAACAAGGCAAAAAAGCCGGTGAAGCGAAACGATCAATCATTTTTCATCTCAACGTTTAATAAAATATTATAATATGTCTCGAATGTATTGGTAATGTATGATGTCAACTGACGCCTACATTTTTTTCATTGTTCATTAGTATTTCCGATTTCGGCACTCGGGACGCATTTTTGAAATAAATTCAATCAAGTTCCTCAGCTACTCATATTGGAGTTCCTATTATTGTTTTTAATTATTATTATTCTATAATATGAAAACCGTGAAATTTCAACATCGTACGAAAACGTAATGAACCCTCACGGCACGTGCTACAGCTGGACTCAGAATACTGTACTAGACTACATATTATATTGTACGCACGTGTTCGTTTTGAATTTTTCGTAGGGCTTTTTTTTATTTTATGTTTTTTCTTCGTTTTTGTGTATTATTCTCCAACGTTTGCATTTCGTTTGAAAACTCGATAACAATATACAAGCGTGACGGGCAATGTCCTGGGTCCAAAAATCTATGATTCCAGATCGGCTGAATAAAGAATCGCGATGGCACAACGGTGAACGGACCTATAATATATATGCATGCGTAGGAATTTTTCACCGGGCGTGCAGAATAGTTATAATTTTAGCCAGTGTTTCTTTTACCAATACAATACACACGCTTAGAGAGCCTAGATAATATTATGTAGAATTGTAGACTCTCTACGCATGTCTAATAGGCGTTTTAAATAGAACGCAAAATAGAGATAATTATATGTTATATTTTTAGTATCTAAAATCATATAGTAATATTTATGAATATCTTTACAGTATACAACGAGAATAAAAATTCTCAATTCTCTATTGAATTAAAGTATTTATTAAATCTATGATCTATTGATCATATATAATACCTGTTGTAAACAGGAGTGGAAAAAAATGTCAAGGGGGTCTATCACCCATGTCACCCCTTCTCCACACCTCGCATAAGTATACGCCACTGCAGATGTCTATATGCAAATTAAAGCGTGTGAACAATATGTCAATATCCGTCTGCCACTATAGGACTACACGTGTGTCGTTGTATTGTAAATAATGTAATAATTATAATACATTATAATATCATATATATATAATAATAATTGTACGCGTGCAAGTCTATTTTAAATAGCGAAAAACGCGTCAAGCCGCGAGAGAAATCATTTTCGAAACGATAACCCGATTTTGCAATAACACATTGTTTATATTATCAGGTATTATAATTAATTATTATGATTATTATTATTATTATAATTGTTTATGGCTGTCGCGTCTATCCTGCGGCGCGTTGAGAGAAAAAGATTTACGAGAACGGAGAAAATAATAATACATAATAATTATTATTAACAATAAATACAAACGACTGCGCCTGGTATTATAGGACTCGTAGTGTAATATTATATAGGATGAAGCATTCATTTTCTCGTTCAATTGATATCCGTTATCGAAAAAAGAAAAATACAACAACACTATGAAAAACGTGTATTCTAAATTTCGTCTCGGGAAACGAAATTATAAACAATTAACGTATACTGAACCAAACGATGAGTTTTCAAATATGTTTATACAGATAGACAAACCGAGTTCAAAAACATTTAGAAACAATCGTTGGTTCGATTTTCAAACAAAATTTGAAGTGAATTGAAAATTGAATTTTTGAACCAAAAAAAAAAAAAACATGTGAAAAACCTCGAAACCTGTGTCTAATGCAGTTTGGGGTGCTAATCATTTGTCCGTAATCGCAAATAAATACCTAAATACCTAATTATAACTTAAATAGATAAAAGCAATCAATTTAAATAATGTGATATGTACATATTATATAATTCGACAAAAAATGTATACCAATTGGCATGGTGTGTATTTATGGTTTATTGATGATAATTATTTGATTCGATATTATTTAGACCACTCTACGGTTTGTTTTCTAATCTTGTTGTTGTAACGTCTATACAGACGGGTGTTTTTTAGGACGACAACCGCTTATTATTATTATTATTATTATTATTATTATTATTACGTATAACAATACAACCATGAAAATAATAGTATTTTCTTTTCAACGGTCTTTATAGAATTTCGAATTTTCCAACGTATAGTCGTAGCGTATACAAAATTTGCGAACGGGTCTAGCTGCACCGCTGCGCTATTACCAATTACCACGGTTGCACTATATAGGTATGTTGGTATAATATAGGTGGTGCGTATATACAGTGCGCTTACATTATGGTTTCGGCACCAGTCGAGGGGGGAGGGGGGGACGAGCGTCGAATAAACGTAGTCATCTCCTGTATACGCGAATACGTGTCGAACGACGGCAGTGGCGTCTCACTCGCTACTTGTGCCCACTCGTCGCGTCGTCGGTTGTAATTGTATCGCATCTCGCGTTCTCTGTGCAGGTTTGGTTTTCCGCGGCCGCACGTCCGAACCCACCGCCGCCGCACATGAACACCGCGCGTACCACGTCCACCGCCGTGGCGGCCGCGGCCATCCAGCGGCTGCAGCGCGCGTACGGCTCGTCCGCGTTCACCACGGCCACCGCGCACCGTGGCCGGAACCGTGGCCCCCAGAGACCCGACTGGAACCGCGTGGTGTCCGAGGCCGAGAAGGTGGTCGGCTATCCGTCGTCGTTCCTGGGCCTTAGGTGGCTGCTCAGCGACGAGATAGCCAACGTGGCGCTGCACCTGCGCAAGCTGGGCACTTCCAACCATCCGCTGCTGAAGGTCGCCAAGTGAGTAAAACATAGTAATATTTATTTATTTATTTGTTTATTTGCTCAATTGAATGGGTTTGATACTTGTAATGCAAAAATACTAGTTGTTAAACATATTAAACGTAGATCTGTCAAATGTAGTAAAATAACTTATTTTTAATAATATAAAGTATTTTTAAATTTTTCTCTTTTTATACATAAATATACGATAATAATAATCGTTAATTATAGACGCTTTGTGAATAAAAAACTTTTTATTTTTATTACTTTTTCTTCCAAGAATAAAAGATTTTAAATTTAAATTTCAACATCCTATACAGCCATGATTGATTTTTTAAAGAAAAATTTTGGAAAATATCACTTTTGATTATAAGTTAGTTTTATATAAGTATATAGTATATAAGCATATTGCATATCGGTTTATCTGTTAACGACAGTAATATCAATTATATTGGACAGTATATATTATATAATATTTGTAGTCTTTCAGTGTCTTTAACTAATTGTTGATCCCGATTGCAGTAATTGAATATTATTTCTTTCACGAGTGCATCTGATAAAAATAGGTGCGATTCAACGTTATACACATGAAACATGTAGACTCACATGCTCGCAGCCGGCCATAAGATCCTAACCATCTACGCATTTAAAGGCCAAAGTAAATTTTAGATTCTGTTTTTTATTGGTCTTTTTTTAGGGAGTCCCGGTAACTTCAGTGACCATTAACCCTCAAATCTTGGTTTCTAGGTTTTTTTTTTACTATTTGAAGAAACTGTAGGAAGGTAATCAACTGAGTAATGTATGTGTGTAAGCATGGACAATGTCGCTGGAGTCATGTGGTCACCTAACCGACTGCCCGACTGCTAGGAGCACTGTACGGTGATTAACTGCAGCAAAAAGTGACTGTTGAAGACCGTTCTGCCACACTATACCGAAATATAAAGATTTTATATCACTTGATAAATAGAGATATTACATGACACAATCATATGGTTTTAGATTCTGAATGGAGTGAAGAATGTATTGATTTTGTAATGATGAGTGTTTTTTGTTTGTTTTTTTTGTGTCTGACGCCACATTTTGGAGCAGTAAAAATACCTCTGAAAGGAAAGTGAATCTAGTTGGCACTTGTCAAAAGTTAAACATTTTTAATACTTTTCAAAAGCGTCGAGAAAAATTATGAAAAAATTACAAAAAACCGAAATTTTCACGCAAAATCACTGTAACTGAAAAACGAAAGACTGCAATTACTTGAAATTTTCATCAAATGTTTATATTATCAATAAACATAATTAATTTTTTGAAATATTTTGAATTTTTTTGACCTATTTATAGAAAATTTAAATTTTCGATTTTTTTTCTTTTCAAACGTTTGAAATTTAAATATTTACGAAATTGCATAAACAACGATTTATTTTCAAATGATTTTAAGTATTTGTTATTATTCAAAAAGTATAAACGTAGAAACCTGAAACTTTTGCCATTTGTTTGAAAGTTTGGATTAGCATTTTCTTTAAATTATAATTGATATATATATATATAATATATATTTATAACATAAAGATCAAATCTTAACTTTTACAATTATAACTTTATATATGATAACAATTTTAACACATCTTAAAAACAATTCATTTCATTCAAATTACTAGAAACCATAAAAAACAACTTATATTTTATACCAATTTGCATATTTCATTATAGTTTTTTCATCGGTTTATACAATCTGATTTCAATGAGTAAATAAGTAATTACTACAAATTACGATAGCGAATATTTAGTATACGAGAAATATTATATAATTATTTTACTTGTGCTAACGTCTACAGATAGTATATTAACTCTTAAAATAACAATGAAAAAAAAAAAATTACAAAAAAATCTTAGCCACACATTTTATTTTCGTAAGTTCTAGATACAGTGCCTATAGTTCCTATGTCCTGTTACAGCCCCGTATTATATATATATATATATATACATAAGGAACGTTAGGAGGGCATATCGAGCTGCTAACTTTAAATCAGACAGAACCCCCCCCCAAAAAAAAAAAAAGACGCCACTGAAATTTTCCGTTCCTCACCCGTGCTGCTGCCGTTGCAGGAATCTGTTGCGCAACGGCCGGGACAATATGCAGGCTTGGGGCCTAATTGTGCTGCTCGTGTCCAAGGCGGCCGGCCACCTGAACGTGGACAGCTCCGCGGACGAGGACAATAGCGGCGTGTTGCGCAGCCAAAGGGCGCTGGCCGAGATCGCCGAGATGATCCGTACCGCCCATCGGATTCACAACAGCCTGATGAACATGCGCGCGGGGCTGTTCCTGGAACCGGTGGTCCACGACGACATGAGTTTCGGCAACAAGATAGCGCTGCTCAGTGGCGACTATCTGCTGGCCAACTCATTCACCGAACTGTCCGCGCTCAGGAACCAAGACGTGAGTGGCTTTCCAACGTTGTAGTGCGTTTTATTCTGTTTTTTTGCAATGTATTCCAACTAGTGCCGGATTTAGAATAGGTGCCACCCTAGGCCTTTATAAATATGTCACCCCTACCCAAGAAAAAAAAGGCCACAGAGTTAAACAATGCGTCAAATTCATGGGTTTATTACTATTTCTTTTAAATATATTTATTAAATATTATATAGTATTAAATTACGCGGTAAAAACATAAAATATTTATATAATATTTTTTCAATTTATTACAAAATTTGCCACCCCAGGTCCGGGTGTCAATCCGGTCCCGATTCCAACAAGCCCATATGGATTCTAGTGCATATGTATGATAGGCTCGTTACATCACCATGGGCGTCATAATATTATTATCGTGTTCGTTGGTACAGAATTACAATTCAAAGCTGATAATATTCTGCGTCTCTCTTCAAGCGTTGATGAAAAAATAATTGCTATTTATTATGGTTATTAGTTACGAGTAATAACCGATCGCTATTAATTTTATCCATAAAACAAATTAAAGATTGCATTTCTTTCGGTATTATTAAAATATCACAATAATAAATTATTATTACTATAAGTGCATACTCGTATTATAGTTAGTAATTTTAGTGCGTATGATACACTATCAATATAAATTGTACCCTATAATAAGTCGAAATAAATATTTGGTTGCAGTAGCTCTCATACATGACTTGTGCAAATGTCGCGGGCTTTTGGATAGGGGACGGCAAGTTTTTAAGTTTTAATAAGAATACTTAATTTATATTAAATTATATTATAAAATAAAATGTTATGAATTATAACATTATGATGCATATAAATAAATAAATTTAATACATAATCTATTGTTGGCTTCGACAACAAATTTCCGCGATGTCATAACTAAGTTCGTTCACTGAGCTCAAAGCCCGTAAGAAAAAATTTAAACTTATAAAAATTATTAAACACAAACAAAAAATAACTTATATTTTTCATCAAGATAATATTTTAATAAAAAAAAAAATATTAAATAAAATAAAAATCATCAAAATGCTTATTATAATCTTGATTTTTAATAATTGACGGTAAATTGTATAATTGGAAGTTTTGTAAAGAGACCGGACAAACATTCAGCACAGGAGCCCAGTATTTGATGTGGGGAGACGTGTAGGTTGCCCATCGGCCCTTTCCCGCATAAAACGGCACGATAATAATGGCGTAAAATAGTATACGCATAACACATTATTATTTGTTTTTTTTTTCCGCCGATCCCGTGTCAAGCTCATGGAGTTGATCGGTAGCGCGCTGCGTGACCTGAACGAGTCGGAGTTCCTGGGCCGCAGGGACGCGCAGAACAATCCGCTGCCGTCGCCGTTCGAACCACTCGACCGTCCGCTCGGCACCAGCCGGCTGCGCCACAACCCGCTCGTGCAGCCGTCCGGCCCGCTGGGCGCTCTGCCTCTGACGTCAGCCCTGCGAGAATGGACCCAGCGCAACGTGTTGTCGGCCGGCAGCCTGCTGGGCAAGTCGTGCCAGGGTACGCTCCTGCTGGCCGGCCACGGCGAACAGCTGCAGCAGCAAGGGTTTCTGTTGGGCAAACACCTATCGCTCGCCTGGCAGGTAAGCCATCATCGCGTCCTGCGACCTGATAATGCTATTCGGGGGTGCGTACTAATAATCTCTTATAATATTATGTCCACAAACAAATAAGTACGTACGGACGGTGAGTACGACCCAGGGTTTTGTGGCTCGCGCGAACTCCCACCTAGACACGGTGCGTTATCTCTTCCCAGCCGTACAACCGGATCGTACATGGGTGTAAAATCACGAAAGAAAGACAAAGTGGCCCAGTGATTACGTGTCGGGCTGTAGCCCATAAGCGCAAAATATGACCCAAACGCAACCCAAAAGCGCAAAAATAAATATCCATTATAATATTCATAATCCATTTATAATTATACATAATATACAGAGTGATTCATTTTAAAGATAACACTAAATAATTCTGTCCAGTGACATTGGATTAATATGCGGTTTTCGGGAGGAGATAGGGAACACATAAATACACATTTCTTGATGATTTTTACATTTTTAGATCTTTCCGTATGCGCATGCGCAATACAACTTGTATTTTTTTAAATGGCAACAGGTGTTTTAAATACCAAATTCGGATAGACCAAATTTTTTTTAAGTCGATTTAGTCCTTTTTACCATAGCTCTAAAATCAAAATTGACCAAATGGCAACCAGTAAAAGTTTCGATTAAAATTATTGAACTTTTCAACAATAATACTAGAATTTTTTGAATTATTATGAAATTTTAAGTATTTTTTTTTTTTGTTTCCGTAAGTTTGCTGATATTATTAAATCATTTAAATTTTATTTTGAGGAATTAATTAACCTCAATTCGACGTAAATGTTAGTTAATTTATTATGTAAGAAATAATTAAAATAATTAACACAATTTTTTTAAAATTTTAATCATTTCTATTAAGAACTTATGAGAAAAAAATCATATCAGTTTGTTTAATCTTTTCTTATATATATGTTGAAAATAATTAAATATTACTGCATATATTTTTAGTATCTTATCTTTTTGAAGTTATACTTCTTTACGCAGGGTAGTGAGGGGAAAAAAAGCGAACGCGAACACGGACATGACGTTGTGCGCAACCGCGGATTGTCGTAGCTGTATTTTGTAAACGGCTATGGGTTGTGTCAGTAATTGTATCAGTACGTCATGTATTTAATATGACATAATAATAATATTACGTATAATAAATATAATGTTGGTCGGTGACAGCCCATGCGGTTTCGACGACGACGGTGATAATAATATATTTTTTTTTTATGTCTGAGGACACGATTTTTGGTAATAAAAATGCTTCGGTTTTCTTAAAAAGCTACTTGGGAAAGTCAAAAATTCAAATTTATTAATACTTTTTGAAAAAATCGAAAAAATCGATAAAAAAATTATGAAAAAACGGGAAATTTTACGCAAAACCACGTTTTGTTAAAACACATTTTTTTTAAATGCTCTAACTCAAAAACGAAAAACCGCAACAACTTGAAATTTTCACCAAATCTTTATATTAGTGTTCTCTATACATGGTTAAATTTTCAAAATATTTTGACATATTTTGACTTATTTATAGACAATTTAAATTTTCGATTTTTGTAAATATTTTTTTTAAACACCTATAAAATTGAATTGGCTGGCCGAAAACTCTCGAAAATTTAATACAAGATTTATAATAAGCTTAATTTATCTTCATTAGAAAATATCGGAGATCGTTTCACTCAAATTTTTTTTATTAGCCCATAAAGCTCAAATTTGTATAAAATGTGTCAAAATCACTATAATTTGCAAGTTATTTTTTAGATAAAAATTCATAAAATTTTTTCTGTTTGTACTTAAAGTTCAAAATTTTAACATTAGTTTGTCCATAATCTAATCTTTAAAAATATATAAAAAAATTTCTACCGGACTAAAAGGAAAAAATTTTATGACCGTTTGAAATTTAAATTTCTACGAAATTGCATAAAATAGCGATTTATGGTCAAACGATTTTAAATATTTGTTATAATTCAATAAGGATAAGTAGCAGAAATTTGAAATTTTCACCAGTTGTTAAGATAGACATTTCCTCTATGTCATATTTTTTATCAAATATTTTATTGATTTTTAAGCCACTTATAGGCATTTAAAAAATTCGAATTTTTTACATTTTTTTTTTATAATTGGTGATAAAAAAAATTGACTAATACAAAATACTTGAAAATTTAATAAAAGATTCCACACAAATAGTTTTTATTATCATTCAAAAATCTTCAAAATCCATAGGCACAATTTTTTTTATAAGCGTTTGAACAGCGAATATTGACATAAAATTACATGTAAAATATAATATAATATATAAAATTCTAAACTGACAAATCATATCGGTTTTTGAAATTTGCTCTAACTCAAAACAAAAAACCGTAACAACTTGAAATTTTCACCAAATCATTATATTGGCGTTCTTTATACATAGTTAAGTTTTCAAAGTTTTTTGATATATTTTGACTTATTTATAGATAATTTAAATTTTCGTCTTTTGTAAGTTTTTTTTTTAAAAATATCTATAAAATTTTTTTGGCTGTCCGAAAACTCTTGAAAATATATTAAAGGATTAAATATAAGTAATACTAATTGTAACTAAAAAATATCGGAGATAGTTTCACTCAAATTTTTTTTATAAGCCCATAAAGTTAAACTTTGTATAAAATATGTTAAAATCGCGATAATTTACAAGTTATTTTGTGGTTGAAAATTCATAAAAATTTTTTTGTTTATACTTAAGATTCAAAATTTTAACACTAGGTTGTCCATAAGCTTACCTTCAAAAATATATAAAATAAAATTTTACCAGACTTAAGAGGAAAAATGTTATGACTGTTTTAAATTTAAATTTTTACGAAATTGCATTATAATTAAATTTAAATATAAAATACTATATTATTATATACACATTTTAGATAAACGTATTAACTCCGTTCAGAATCGTTATTCATATACAATGATTCATTGCATTCAAATTGAATAAATCCATTGTAATAATGACCTATCCTATAAACGAGGTACACTCCATCCCCAACTGTACAGCAAAGCGAAGCCCACCCGTTCTTTTTTTTTTTTAAATATCTATAAAATTTATTTGGCTGTCCGAAAACAAACAACGTATTATAACGTATTATAAATTATATTATTGGTCCCTAATTTTCGACTACTAACTCAGGCACAAAAATCAATGCAATTTTTATGGGATATATGGATAATGTTCAGTTCGCAAATGTACGTTTTGTATTTCAGTCATCATATGCCAATCATAACTACTATACCAATTGAGCAAAATGATAATCAATAATTAGCATAAAAAAAAAAAAAAATTAAAAAATACAATTTACATTGTTGCTTTTCTTTCTTTATTATCCTCATTTCCCCAGTCTATCCATGCCTTTCTTTCTTTTTCACTCACTCACATGTACCGTTCAAAAGAAATTTAACTTCCCGGGCGCGTACTGGTAACACACACATAAAACGCGTCATTGAAGTAATAAGTTCACACTGCCATTGAATACGTATATATCCATAATAAAATATAGTGAGACGAAAAGGTCATCGTGTAAGAGAGCTTGAAATGAAATAAGCAACGACAAATTTAGAATATATCTTAGATAAGTACACCGTACTATAACGGTTTTATACTGCAACAACGAAAAATACAGAATATGGATTTCGGTTGTCCTGAATAGATGTAAATAAAGTGAAACCTCTTAATAACGGAATCACTCGTGGGATCAACTGATTATTCCATTATTAAGGAATTTCTTGTATATTTTAAAAACCAATATCATGTTCTGCCACATACTAAATACATTTTTATTTTAATATGATACATATTTTTTTTTTAGTTTATATCGCATGAGCTATTATTGTATATTTTGTAACGTAGAAAAATAATTTGTTAGTTTAAGATAATTAAGAGAAATAACGAATTCATTTTCAAATTTTCGTTGTTAATTTTAATAATTCAGCATTTGAAAGAAATTGCTTTATTTAATCTTCTATTTCCATCTTATAGGGCTTATATAATATATTATAAAATATTTAAGTATAAAATAAATTATTAAAAAGGGCGTACGTTATAATGAGGTATTACTCGTATATTATCTTTTTCGTTGCGAATATCGATCATTCATTATATACACTGCTCACCGCTGGTCTTTGACCTATTTTTCATTCAATCGTAGAGGGAAACTATTAAAGTAAGCAAATGAGCAAAAAACTATATTATGCATCGTTTTCACCGAAAAAAAAAACATTTAGTGGTGCGTTGGAAAAGAGAAAATTACACCTATATATACATGTACTCGTAAATCGCGAGACCCGTAAAATATAATAGCGTGGTCGCGTTGACAACCTTTGCAGTTGATTAGTCGTATGATAATGATATAATATGACGAGATGATTTTTTTAAAATCAATACGAAAAAGTAGATTTTTTTAATATTATTACTATTGTAAATATTTTATTAGATATTCTAATGTATTCGTCATAATAATGAAACAGTTTCGTTTTGTGTAAAACAAAATTTCGACAAAGACTTGAAAAATAGTTCATGGGTACAATTAATTTTAATGGAAACGAAATTGATAAAATTTATCAGAAACGAACATATTTATTTATTTATTTGATAAATACGAATTACTAATTAGATGCCATTATCTAATTGTTATTATTATTAATATGACGATAGTGACTCGGATTTTCTTACGCGCTTAACGATTCGCATTAATAACAGAAGAAAAATAATACATGCAGTTGCGCAGACCGTGGTCTTTGCAGTAGTCGTTCCAGGCGTACCAGATTGTATTGCTCGAAACAATTTTCTATTTACGATTTTGTACACTTCTAAGCTAGTTTATCATAGATTTTTCATATTTATTTACTAGCTCAGTCTATAATTCTATATTATTTCGCTGTTTAATGTTTCTAGATGATAGTACATTGTTTGCTATATTACTATTAACCAATCTTATAGTGTTTGTAAACCAACATTTCAAGCCCTATCGGAATTTAGCCTTCTCGTCATTTTTTCACCGTCTACTAGGGCAGCAATTACGAGGATTCGATCACAAACTTACTGCAGTCAGTGGACTTTGATAAAATAAAAGACAAAACGACCAGGTTATAATATCGAGAAAAAAAGAAAACTAATGATTATTTTCCACGAAATGAATAATTGTTAGCACGCCCGTTTTCCACTACAAATTTATCAATGAGTGTTCGTCAAGATCATTTTAGTCGACTCGTTTGTAATTTTTGGTGTTGACATTAATTTTGAAAATTATGCGGTAAAATGAAAAAAAGTCTATACTACGAAAGCAAAAATTTAAAAAAAAAATAAAAAAAATACTCTATAGTTTCGTCTCAACATTATAATTGCGATTCAACACTGCGCTTCTGATCGAAGTTGGTTTAATAATGAATTCGCGTTATCATTAATAATTCTATTATCATTAACTACCTACCTATTACATAAAATAATATTATGATTTCTATACGCAGGCGTATTTAGATTTGGAACCATTTTTGCCCGGTTCACCGTACTCACTGGGGATCTCTTTCAATCTGACATCCGCGCCGGTTATGTTTCACCTAGAACACGACCCGGCGTTATTTGAAGAAATCGACAAGGGCGTGAACTCTGTGCAAGATATCGACTACGTCAAAGTAAACCAATTCATTTCAATTAATAAGTAAAAGAAATAAAATTTAAAAGAAAATTATGCAAAAATGCAATCAGTGTCATCTTAATACAAGAATGCATTAATAACAAATTTAATAGTTGTAATAATACATACATATATGTCTAATATTTTTATTTTTTTTTTTTTAAGTTACCCAACTGAGTAAGTTCTGAGTTTAGAAGACTGAGTCTTCTAAACTTAGTGATTAGAATTTATTTTTTCAACGTTTCTATATTTGATAACATAAATATTATTTACAAAAATGTACAGAAAGTAATATATATATAGTATAGGTTAAAAACTTAAAACAAAATAATAGTAATGTACACAATGATTTGGAAATTATTCGATTTCGATGGTATAGTAATATTACAGGAGTTTGACATAACTATAGCAGTGTAATATAATAATAGTGCTTATAATAATATAATTGGCTTTTAAGTGCAATATACTCCGAACTTCCCATAACACATCTTACAATCCTTTACTTCCTTACTTAAATCTTAGAACAAGGCAGAGTTACAGAGTTAGGCTTGATTTATATTTTATCTATACCTAAGTTATTAAATGGCTGTTTTGACTGTTCTAACTTCTTAAGTCTCCATCGTTCAATGTTTTCTTAGTTTACACCTGATCAACAAACCTATATTATATTTAAAATCTCAAATTACTAATTATGCTACTAACACACCACTTTTATGATTCATTGACACTGTAAATAATTACAACATCGATCCGCTTTGTTCTATCTCGTTTTTACTCATTTAAAAACCATATTTCCGCTAACCTATAAATATTTATATACCCTTACTATTTATATATTTTGTTTTGTTTCATTAATGTTTAAATCAATTTTCAAATGCCTATATTGTAGTAAATATTTCATATAATTGAGCTCAAACCCGCGTAATATTTCAATAAACAAATTAATAAAATAATGTGGAACGTTTCTGATTCTATTGATTGGGAACAATTTTCTTTTTATTAGAACTAATAGAAATATGATCATTTTCTGTAGCTCAGATTTAAGCTATTCCAGTAGACAATTTTTAACACACTTGTCCTGAATGTACTTTGTTTAAAATATAGATCACACTTACCGTAGTAATTCAACATAGGCAACCTAACGATCTTCCAATAAGTTTGTATTATCTATATTCTATATCATTTATTCGAAGCATGTTACTTGTCTACACACACATACGATACAAATAAACTTTCATAAATTTTAATAATAAATGTTTTATTTTATTGACTTGAATTAATCCTTAACCGTTCATTTTTGCGATCCAAAACGGAAAACAAAAACCAATCGTAATTGAAGTATAAACAATCTTATTTTACCAACAAAAAATGATTATTATATTTATTATTATTTATTATATTGGATCAATAAAACAAAATTATATTTAATAATACACCAAATAATTAGAATTAGTTATACATCAATGGGTTATTTTAATGCATAAAAATACGATTACCAAACTTTTGATTCGTATGACACGATCAATTAATAATATTATACTATTTCCGTCATTGTTGCGCTACGTTATCTTCATGTGACTTACGGCATCGTTGTTTAGGTGCACGATATTGTGATGAAAGGACCCGGAATCGATTATACGAAACAATTGCAAAAAGAGCACTCGAAAAAAGCTATGGAAGTGTTAAACGTCTTCGAAGAAAGCGACGCCAGGACAGCTTTATCCAACATTATCGTCGCAATGGACCGCGAATAAGGTATTAACCGTGATTTTTGTTGTTCGTTTGATTTTCAGATTGAAATCATTATTCAGTCGACTCTTGAAGTTAAAAACCGTAATCTAGTTGAATATATAACATGCACGATAACACGACATACTAATTACGTATAAGTACGTCCCGATGTAGTGTTGGACAATTGCACCGAGATTTCGCGTAATGTTTTTAATTTTAAATTTGGCGTCAGAAGATTATAATTAATTAAAATAATAATAATAATAAAAATATCATATAGAATATTGTTTTCTAAACATTATCATAGTATAACTTATTATTCATTTATAAAACCCATTCGTTTAGACTAGACTTTTCTCTTTCGAATTGGCCATACTGTTATGGTATACCGATACCTGATGTTTTCGTCAAATTATTGTCAGATTATCCACAATTAATTTAAGTGAATTACTTCCATAAACTATTTTAATAAATAATTATTACTTGTTTTTATTTTAATTGTGATTTACGCATTGATAAATGTTCGTTACGAATCAAATAAGTCATACCCATACGCATTTCAATATTGTAATGGTTTATCAGGTTAAAATATAAAATTACTGAAACGCGCCTCCATGACATAAAAATACTCATCAACCTATATTTTAGGTTAACTTAACGACCGAAAAGGCGTCTAAGCTTTCTTTAAATATTGATTTCTTTCATTGTACACTATCTGTAAACAGGAAAATACATTTAAAAATGCTAATTATTCGTAAACTATTTGTTATTACTACACTCGAAATAATGTGTAATATACGTGTGTGTGTGTGTGTGTGTGTGTGTGTGTGTGTGTGTGTGTGTGTGTGTGTGTGTGTGTGTGTGTGTGTGTGTGTGTGTGTGTGTGTGTGTGTGTGTGTGTGTGTGTGTGTGTGTGTGTGTGTGTGTACACGGCTTACACAATGTGTACTATAATAGTTTTAAAATTTTAGTTTACACATGAATTTAGTAAGTTAAACATATAATTTAAAATACAAAATGTAATAACGAAAACACAATAAGTATACGCTGAGTAATATTCGACTCACATGATGGCGGCTACCATATACCAAGACACATTTTAATTTTCTTATTTTATTTTTTTCTTATAAAATAACCACTGGAACAACTGAACGGTGATAAGTAACGGTCTCCGTTGAGAATCGCACAAGTGACAATCAACAATAAAAAACCAATACAGCGAGCGCGCGGTAAATAAACCAATATGGTTATATAGTGGTTTTTTGGTTAATTTTACATTCGTAATGGGGCCTGTATGATGGGAAAAAAGTCCGAAGTTAGAATTAGTTAATTTCGCATTACTTCTTTCCAGAACGTAGGCCAGAACTTGACAGAACGAACTCGATACAATTTGCTGGTCCTATTCGAATGATATAGTCTGTTATAATAATGTTTGCGCAATATGCGCATAATATAGGTGTGCACTGTGCACGTCATTATGCCTGATGTAAGATGTATTAGGCAGCAATAGCAGCGTTCTTGAAGTAAAAGTGATCATCATGTATTATTATTTTATTCGTAATACACCTGACAACTATTTTAATACTGCTTATACAGAGCGATGACTTTTTTTCCCGAAAAACGTTTTCTTCCTAATTTACTCGTTATATTGTATAATGATTTAAAATTTAACCCATCAGTGGAAAACGAGTTTTATCAGAAAACTCATGTTCCCTGTATATTTACATTTATCTTAAACATATTCCGCACACAAATCGTGAGTACGATCGCAGTACATGCAAATATAATGCGTGTATCTATAACAAGCGTCGTAGGGAAAATACGAAAAGTTTCGTTACTCCTTATTGTACCGTACTTATTCCTATATAAAGATGAAAACACGGTATAATATATTTATATAAACGTAATACAGTTAATGGAAGATCATAATTAAGTTGTTTTGGAGTGGGAAAGATAGGTGTAATGAAATTTTATTTATTAGAGATGTTAGAGCAAGTGTAGGAGGATCGATTTAAGTTTTTCAATGACTTTGTTGACGATGTGGACTGGTTAATCGACTGGTGTTGTATTGACTGTAGCTTTATTTACATGATATGTTGGTTTTTAATTTGAGTTGAAAATGGAGGTGTTGCTGATTTGCGTCGCAGGTAATACCAAGAGATTTAAACGTTTATTAACAAAAAAAAAAAAATAAATACAAATATTATACAATTGGATTTATAATACGCTACGAAAGTCACCACGCTGTATAGTGAACGTATACACATACACACGCTTTAATAGTCTACAGTCATTGAAATAATTTCACTATCGTAGACTACTGAAGTGCTTGAGTATATTATTCAGCGGCGAGTATCCCGACTTGGATTTCGATGATTTATCGAAACTTAATGTACCTACGTGAGACGGCAATAATTATGACGTAATGTTGGTCTTGCAATCATTTAAGATTAAATAATAACCGGCATAAACAGCTACTTACCGTCAAACTCGCGTTATGTTGTGCTGTACAAATAATAATCACTTCTCAGCGTAGAAACGGATGCAGATTGTTTTCTCGCGTAATACCTAGGCGGATAATAATACGATAACATTATGTTCATGCGACCTACGTAAAGCCTGAATCAATGGCTGTTACGTCGCAATAATTATGGTAGGTAGTACTTTTCAAGTTTTCCTAGCTGTATCAAGTTCGTCCGTTTCAAAAACGATCCCATCGATTTCCGTGGAATAAAACAATACGATAGTATAAATAATAATTAACGTTCAGATTTTCAGTTAATGTTTTTCTTGAGTTTCAAATTATATAGCAGAAAACATTAGAAAAAAATAGCTTTCGGCCATAACAATAATTATTACCCTAATATCCTTCGTACTTTTTCACGCTGTTTACATAAATCATACGTTATACATTTGTGATAAAAAAATTCGTCGTTTCACAGGTAAACATATTTATACCTAAAAATTAATATAAATAATAATATTATTATTTATTCAAAAATATTTTACAATATATTAATAAAACACCGCGAGAATATTATTGTGTAATAAATAGTGACCATATTATAATGTGAGCAATGTTTTTATATGTAAATTTAAATTTGAATTTCAAGTTTAAAAATGCATTTCTTATAGTATGTGTGTAGTGAAAATATTCCATATTGAAGCAAATTTACCGTCAGTTTTGTTTTTTTTTAAATTTTTTCTTATTTCTTATAAATATTATAAAACTTGCTCATTGTATATAATTTCAATGCACTGGTTCTATTTTCAATGCATGGCCTGAATAGTATACTTTTTTTCGTGTGGTACATACAATACGAGTACAATTATTACTTATATTAAGTTCATTATAGTCATATATTATTATTATTAAGATCTACAACAATATGTTCACTGTTCACCTACTTTCTACACACATATTGTCCCTACACTTTTTATCGCCATCACACTTCGTTGACTTACATTGTATACATAAATCGTACATACTATATAGTAAGTTAGTGCATACAGTTATTTGTTTTTTTAGTAGTTTAAGAAAAAAAAACTGTTTCATTTTTTTCACATTGTCATCGTACAAGTTTGATCATGGCCTCATAATATCATACTTCAAGCTTCTGCGTAGCCATACAGGTCATACTGCAATAACTTACTGGATCTTATACAATAATTATTGAACTAGGTACACCGTACACATAAGAATATAATGCAATGATTATTTCGCTTGAATGCGAATAAAATGCAGTTTGTGAAAACTTCATTATAGTATTCCTTATATATACGGTTTCCAATACTTTACGCAAGGATATATTATTTTAAATTATCCATTTGGTTTGACCGTCATGTTGTACCTATTCCGTTTGTGGTCTAGAGTAAATGAGGCCGAGTTCGGTTCATCAAGTGGGTTAAAGACCGGTCGTCCTTAGTCATTCAAGGCCATTGTCTCTCCCGTAAGAAACAATCTTTCCTGACATATAGACGTATGGTACAACGAGGAATGTGGCCCCCCTAAAATATTCAAAATGCCTACCGTTCGTCCAAGATGGTATGAGAAAAATAACTGGTACTTGCCTACATCAGTATAATATTACTTGTTATAATATATATATTTTTTCGTCTTTCTAGGCTAATATAATCGTTGAAAAAAATAGTCCGAAATAAAGTAAAATACGCAGGTAACGCTGAAAAAAGATCCTTTACTTCAAAGCCAAGAACATTGAGTGTGTAAAAACTTGTACGATTTCGTTGCGTACATAAAACATACCATTTAAGCTGTGCGATTTAAAATTGAATTGCAAAAATACACGTAAAATGTTAATTCACATATTTAAATACCATCAGATATTTATTATTTTGATTATCCACTAAGAGTTTTCCGATAAATAATGATAATAATATTATTGTTGTACTATTTATTCATATAATCTAACTTGTAGTGCCTATATAGCCATAGTATATATATATTTTATCTTTCATAACGTTAACGGTAATTGGTTAATTATAATCGACAATGAAAGTATTGCAGTTAATTTACTAAATTTTGACGAATGTTTTTCTTATTAATTCTTTGGAACGCTATATATCTGCAGACTTATGAATTGTTTGTACACATCTAAATATTCTCTCCCCTTCGACAAAAATAATAATACATATTTTACTTTTATAATATAAACAACAGAACCGATAAATGTAATTACGTATTTTAAACTGTATGTCACTTGGACGCCTAGGCACACGTCTGTAAATTTGTCGATGAAAAATTTCGCGCAAGCAATATTGCCAATTTCGCAGTCGTAGGTATACACCGAAAGCTATGCAGATTCTTTTTTTGATAACATAATTTTACTGCCGTCGTGCGTATGCCATATCTGACGCGTGTATCATGAAAGTTTCTCTGCCACTCGAAATTATTTAAAAACCCATCCGAATAGTGATGGTGCAAGTGCAGTGGACGGCAGAGTGCAACGGCGTCTGTTGTGTATAATTATACGTGCTCAATGAACACGACGACGACGAGTTACGAATTTAGTTATAGAAAAAACTCCGCTGAGTCGTACAGCCGTACGGGTTTAAATCCATCCGTGAATATTGCCGTCGGTCATTGCCGGCTTACGACCGGAGGGAAAGTGCGTGGCGCAGTGGTTCGAAAAGAAAAGGAACAGAAAAATAAATTATAATCAACCGCGTGTATACAGTGTACTCGTACGGTGTATAATATTCAAAAAACCTAAAAGCGAAAGTGCGTGTACACAACACACGCGTGCCGCGATCACGTCCGTGATGTACACACGTATGTCCCGTGAGCGTCGGATGCGAAAACGTTTAAACTTAATATTATGCGTTATATTAGATTTATTATTATTCATTTTCAACACACGCGCTTCGGTATGTACGCGCGCCCATGCATGCGTCGCAGGTGAACGCAATGCGAATCACAATCGTGATAATAATTTATTGCTCTACGCTTTCGTAACGATATAATCGCACGTACATAATAATAATAATGAATATTTTATTTAGCAGTTTGAAACTATTTACACAGTATTGATATTATATTATATTAATTACACTGCAACATCTATCACTAAGGAATGTTTTTTTGTTTTGATAATTGATAGACAAGAGTTTCGGAAAATAGAAAAAAAATTATACATATGTATACGCATATACAATAAATAATCATACATACTGTTTATATATCTCTATATATAATGCTATGAACAAAAATGACAATAGCATATTAATGGTTAATAAAATAAAAATAATGTAAATGATAGATAAAAGAAAAAGTAAGATAATCTAAAATATAATGATAATTTAAATATATCAAATGATTGACAGTTTTTTTATATAAATAAGAATCTTTTCATACAATTTCAATCCAGTTATCATATAGGTGTTATAGTATTTTTTGTTGTGTTTATTTTAGGATATATTATATTTGCAGACCTTGTATTATATGATTTATATGTGTGAATGACAAAATATACCAATGACAATAATCCAAAATATCATTTATTATTATACACTCTGAATCTGAATAGTTAATTATCCGTTATGATTCTAAAAGATAATTATCGTTTATTGATTGTCGGGAATTCGATGTAATCGATATAATTTTGAATTTAGTAAAGCTCGAGTATAGGAATTAACACAAGGTCAACGTAAAAAATTCACTTTTTTTGTAGGAATTTATTATTCTCCTTATTAATTTAATAATAATGGACAGTTGGTTAGGTGCTAGCTTTGCGACAACAATGTCCGTGTGTGACTGACTGCGTAAAAAAACACTATCAAAGTCTCGAAGGAAAAATGTGTCTACCGCAAGTGTACGTGTATATAATACGTATATGAGTTCGTTTATACATATAAATTATATACCGCAGGTACGAAGGGAAAGTCTGCGAGCAAGTTTTATAAGGTTCCGATGAATGTTTTCTAATAAAAAAAAAAAAACGGTTTACAGTGACTATTATTGGTTTTCACTACCAAACATATGGTTTGGCCGGTATTCAAATTTTTGTTCTGCGGATAATAAAACATAGTATAAAGCCATCGCTTATTCGGATGTTATAAAAATCGAATTGAAAGATTCACAACGCAAAATTGTCTATTAATATATTATTATTATTATTATTATTATTATTATTATATTATAATATTATCTATCGATAAGTCTGTTAATATTATGCTGCATACTCGATCCTAGGTAAATTTTGTTTACCCAGCGACACGTTTTATCGAAATCTTTGTAAAATTTTGTAAAAATTGTATACGAGTGTCATTAAACATTCTTTGGAAAGATACAATAATGATTATCAATAAAATGCGTTTCACAGGTATATACTAATACGTATATACCCATAGTCATCAATTTTCTCATGGCCACCTGTACAATATTTTTTGCAATCACAAGGCGTCTGTTCAAGGAGGTTCATAGTCATCATAACGTAAAAATGCAAAATTTTATTATAGTTTTAAAATATATATCGTTCATGCGTTGACTTATAGTGTAGTATCAATGTTTTGGATATATAAGCCCGTTTGCGATCAGTCACGGGAGTATTATGATGAACTAACTTGCAAAGATTTTAACCAATACACTTGAGAGTTGCACGTTTTATACCTCAAGTGTAATTTGCGTTTAGAATCTGAAGGTATATGTAAAAAAAAATAAATATTATTGTTGACCAATAAACGAGTTTCGTCGTCAACTCTCGAAATCTTAAAGCTTATAGAGTTCTATTCACGAAAGTATTTGTTAAAGAAAAGAAAGAAAAATTACTCATCGCCACTATGAACAAAAATCGTAGTTATACAAAAATCAGATATTGTATAGTATCTAACGGTATTCGCAAAACTATATATAGTACGTGCACGGAGTTAAGAAATTAAATATATACGTCTGCAGGCTAGTTTTACACTAGACAGGAAGAAGATGAGGATAGAAAGTGGCATAACTGGTATTTAGGGTATGTTTATACGTACGCCGTGTGTTCATTATGCAGTTTATAATATGTGTCCACAATTATCGCGAATAAAAATAAAACTTGTTGCTATTTTGTAATATTATATTCACAGATATGCGAACTGTTGCGATAATTCAAGTAGTTGATCATTCGCATATTTTCACATTTTTTTTCGTTTACCTATTGGACGATGATAATGTTATTGCCTATTTTAAATGTTTTAAAGGTAATGATGAAAAAAAATAATAATAATAAACATATTTTCCCCTTCGATATTACGATTTTCTTCCCAAATACTTTTTAGTATTTTTTTCAACATTCATCGACCATCTTGAGAGCCTATAAATGAGTTACAAATAATGTAATATTTTATACACGTTATGTTGGCTTTAAAATGAATTATTATTTATTAATCGTGAAAACAGCAACGAAGTGAATATGATTCCCATAGAATTAAGTAGTAAATTAAATTTGCTCGCTATCATTACACGTCGAATAATCGTTAGACTGAAAACTTGTGGCGAAGGAAGTTTATTAGCTATAATTAAACATGAAGTTAACTTGTACCTTCTTAAAGGCTAACGTTGTTTACAGCATTATTATGTTATTGAGGTAATGGACTTGGTGCACTTGAACAGTTATTTGAATGTATGAAATATGATGGTTATAGATGGTCAGATACATACTTAGGTCTTAGTCTTAGTTTTATTATTTTGATACTCGTCATTGATTTTAATAATTGGTTGGTAAGAAACGCTGATAATTAATTCTATTTGTATGCAGGGTAATTTTTCTAAGGTTAAAATCTCTTTTTTCACGATTCATTTGTGCTTTTGAGGAATAATATTTTTGTTCGATTCAGTGTTATTTATTTTTATTCATTACTAAACAATATATCGGCAAAATATAACATTTTCTTACTATATTACATGATTATTTTAAAACTTTGTATGTATTTTGAGTGTTAACATTTGTATTATTATTCCAAAGCAGTCCATATCAGCGTTTAAAAAATAACATACAATGAAAACGTCTATACCATGGAAAAAATAATTTTGTGTCTGACGCAATTGTTAGAGGTTAACGCTAATCAAGTATACAAGCTATACAATATATGGGTCGTGTATAAATTATCGAAAAGTATAATGGACAATTACAATAATATTAATACACGAAAACCTAATATTGTACTACGCTAACTTTGACAACATTTCCATGATAATAATTATTCATGTGTAAATATAGGTATTATATTATGCATTTTTTGTTGAAGCTGAGACCATAATTATTATGTAGTGGAAAAAATAAATGACATTTATAATTACAACGAGTTCTTTCGTTTCAGAATATGTACGTGGATAGACGCCTATATCTCAATAAGTCAAGGGTCCGGAGCGATGACGAGAAAATTACTGCAGGGTATTTTTATTATTACTATTTTTACATTATAATGTCTCGAACAAAATGCTGTTCAAAAACCGAGATTACTGTGTGATGGAGTGAACGATGCGGATCAATGGAACTTATGACGTATAATTACATAATATTATATATACAAAATAAATTGTTTGTATATTGTATATTCTTGGATGTAGGCATTGTAGGAAGTAATACCTGTAATATTATGTACGGTCCATGCAGGATCACGGTTTAAAACGTATCCGTGCCAGAACGTTTCCGTAGGGGAGGTGTGATCGTGTGGATGTTAAAGTTATGGTAACACGCGTTCCCTCATCGTTTTATATTATTATAATATAATATGTACTATACATATAGTGGTGGAGATTGTTTTTATATTTTTATTTCTTTACTTACTCTTGTGTCGATAAGTTTAAACAGTATACATAATATATGTACGTGGTGCCTGTACTAATAAAATATAGATGTATATAATATGCTGTGCGTGAAATAACATATAATAATATTAAATGTCTATAGTAAATACATTTTGTAATTAATTATGTCCAGCGATGGCGATAATGCGGCGCAAAAGCATCGGAGTAGTCTGTCATAACTGATAACATTCATAACATCATGAATGTTGCTCTTGTTATAGTATAAAATCTGTCTACGACGGAATCACCTACAGAACCTTATTAATATTTCGTTTTAGATAGGTTCTTGGGCAACCCAGTCATGTAATAACTAATAATAAATATGATATAATTATTGATATGATTTGTGAAGGGACCATTTCCATTACAAACAGGTTTTTGGCTTATACGAAAGGGTTCTTTTTAAGACAGAATTAACTATTCAATGTATCCAATAGAAATATATATATATATATAAAACATAAACATCTCCTGCCGGAAATAATATACTTTGCCAGTGAAATATTAAAAAAAAAATGTCCACTAGACGCTGTCGATATCAAAAATCGAAATACAACTGTAAGCCTATATTTTAAACGTTTCTTGAATTAGCCTGATATCATTGAAAATATATGGTATCTATAATACCATTACAAATTATAATATAGTAAATATTACCATAAATAAGCGGGAGTAATCTGTCTAAAGAGGAATATCTAGTATTATTAGTATTAAGACCTACGCAGCTGTAATATTAGTCCCAGTACTATTCATCGCAGACAGTCTTTACTGTACAGTACTCTAAATCAAATTAGTGTGTAGGTATACCTACATCATTGATTTAACCAATACCTACCATACATATTGTGAAATTTTTCTCGTATGAAAATGCTAATGTACTGTAAAATAATATTTTTATATTTTGCATCAATAACACTCGAACACCGTCTTTATGTCGATTAGACAACCATTGTGGTCGTATTAAGTAAATTACAATAATATATTAATATGTCTGCAATGAGAAACAAAGTTCGCTCTGTATTCATCGTCATGGCTTGCGCCAGTAAATAATACCAATCTCAGAATGGCAGAATGCAAGAACAAGAACAGTTTGATAATCGTAGTCGGTAAACTGCGAGTTATTTTTAGATACATATAGTATACAATATGGAGAGGAGACGAGCGGAAAAATAAAATAAAACGAAAGGTATGCGTTTGTAAATTGTATTTACATGGCTACTTTTCGTGTACGGATAAGGCAGGTGAATTTCACAACGATTAAATTTATTTTTATTTTTTTTCTTCTTCTAATATAAACTTTTGCGTCCCGAGCTTTACAGAAAAAAAAAACATGACTCTTGTGAAAACTAAGCTACGTACCGGTCATTATGAAGAAGTTTATCCAAGTGACTTTTTGAACTGGACTTCGTTCAGCTCCGAAAATAAGTAGCAGTTATTGTGTATCGGTAAATAGGTTTACAGTTTATATTTCCTAAAATATTAACAATAGTGGCTATTAACTACTATAAAACTACTAAGATAAATTATTCACTTCATAAGGAATCAGAAGAATAATGGACAAGCCTCAAGCGTATACCTACATTTGGGACTCGAGGAAAAGACTAGAAATAATAAGATCTACTCTGTGGTCTTTTTTTATCAAGTACTCGGAACAATTTTAAAATTAATACGAAATCAGTTTTGAACTTTACTATTACTTTCTTGTTAAAAATAAACCTTATTTTAACGTAGATATTCTTGATTAGTTAAATCTTATTCACCTTATAAAGTTAATTCTCATAATTTTTATAAATGTTAAATGATTCAATCAATGGATTGAAATATTATAAAAAACTCAGTATATTCAATGTACAGGAAATATACTATCCAAAACAGAACTCGAGGCAAGAATAGATTTTCCACGTGTATTCTTACGACAAAATTTTAAATCCTCTGCCTCAAGGGCGTAACTTGAACAATTTTTATGGGGGGGGGGGCAACCTTTATCTTATGTCGATATACTGTATACTTAAAGATTATATAGATATAATTTATCTGTAGAAAGTCTAACATAATATAATTTAAATTAAATCTTTATTGTTGCAAGTAAAATTAAATGACGATTAAAATACAATAAAACTATCTGCATTTCTACATACTGCTTATTACTTTACACTAACATAATATAGATTTTATTTCCGAAGTTTTTTACATTTTAGATATAAATATATATAGTGCAATATTATAATAGTCGATTTAATAATAAACAATAAAATATGATAAATTATTACATAGTATAACCTTATACTTTTTTAATATTTAAATTAAGATTAAAATATCTATGTCAATTCTACGTCTTCTTCCTCTTTCTGTCAAATCTGCATTAAACTGATCAATAATTGCGTCAAAATTAATTTTAAAAGTTTTTTTCAATATGTAAAATAGCCATACTACTAAGTATTTCTTGGTCAATTGTGTTTCTCATCAATGTTTTGAGGCAATGAAGAGAATAAAAACAAACGTTCACTCGAAGAATAAATCATTGGAATTGAAAGGAAAATTTTATAAATAGAGTATGAATTGTCAAATGAGCCAATTAAGTCTTTTTCCGAGAACAAATTTAAATGAGTTTTAACATTTTCAGCAATATTAAGTAATAAACACATTTTTCTATAGTTATAGTTCGGTTTTTAAATCATCAATAAAATATTATAGGTGTTGTAAATTTCTAAAATATCTTCATCTCTGCTGTTGGTTTTAGTACTTAGATAATTTTTAAAAGCATTAAGTATTTTTAAATTGTTTTCAGCAAATTTTGTTTCTATGACATTTATAGTTATATCTAACACTTGAAAATAAGTATTTATTTTGAAATGGAGTACTACTTCTAGTATTATAGCTTTCTCAAAATTAAAGCTACACCGCCACCTTATCTTGAAGGTATAGTTTTTATTCTTGGAAGTATAGAAGTGAAATAGATTCTCTGGAAGCTAGCTGTTCTGTTTCCACCCAGATTTGTTCAAAACTACTATCACAGCGAAGAAATTGTAGCTGCTCTTAGTACTAAAATGGTAAAGAAGTTGTTATTTTTTTTTTTTTGAAAATGTAGGAAAAAGGTGTTGGCTAATTCAAAAACTATTTCAAAAAAAACCGCATGGGCCTCGCTCTGCTGTATAGTTGGGAGTGGAGTGCACCTCGTTTATAGGATAGGTCATTATTACAATGGATTTGTTAAATTTTAATACAATGATAGATATCATTGTATACGAATAACGACTCTGAACGGAGTTAATATGTTTGTCTAAAATGGGTGTATAATAATGTAGTATTTTATATTTAAATTGAAATATAATGCAATAGTATGCAATTTCGTAAAAATTTAAATTTCAAACAGTCATAAAACTTTTTCCTTTAAGTCTGGTAGAACTTTTTTTATAGATTTATGAAGAGTAGGTAGCTTATGCATAACCTAATGATAAAATTTTGAACCTTAGTTATAAACAGAAAAAATGTTATGAATTTTCAACTACAAAATAACTTGCAAATTATTGCAATTTTAACATTTTTTATACAAATTTTAACTTTATGGGCTTATAAAAAAAATTTGAGTAAAACGATCTCCGATATTTTTTAGTTACAATTAGTATAACTTATAATAAATCTTGTATTAAATTTTCGAGAGTTTTCGGCCAGCCAATTAAATTTTATAGATGTTTAAAAAAAAAATTTACAAAAATCAAAAATTTAAATTGTTTATAAATAAGTTAAAATATGTCAAAATCTTTGAAAACATAACCACGTATAGAGAACGCCAATATAAAGATTTGGTGAAAATGTTAAGTTGTAGTGGTTTTTCGTTTTTGAGTTAAATCATTTAAAAAAAAATGTATTTTGTAAAAACGTGATTTTGTGTAAAATTTCCTGTTTTTTCGTAATTTTTTTATCGCTTTTTTTTTCAATTTTTTAAAAAAGTATTGAAAAAGTTGGATTTTTGACTCACCCAAGTACTATCTACATTCACTTTCCTTTCATTAAAGTTGCTGTTTAAGCAAATCGAAGCATTTTTACTGCCAAAAACGGTGTTGTCAGACACAAAAAAAAAAAAAAAACACATTGTAAAATCAATAGATTCCATCACTCCGTTCAGAATCTAAAATCAAATTTTATAATATTATTTAATATTGAGCAAGTTTTGTGGCAAATGGAAATGAACAAATAAATTTTGTTTGATCCATTAATCTTTTTTTCGAAGGCTTAAGATAATAATATAATATATTATTATTATTATTATCCTTAATCGTGATTTCTTCTATAGCTAATTGTTGGTTATAGTATATTTTTCTTGATAAAATAATTTTTACAAATCTAAAATGCCTTTTCCATAGTGATTTTCTTATTAATTTTTAAAGTACCAAGGGGGCATTGCCAAGCTAAATTTTTAGAGGGGGAGACAATTTCCCCCTCTTGCCTCTCGACAGTTTACGCCTATGCCCTGCTCTAAGACTTGGGCCCAATTGCGACACTAACCACAACCGCAGCCAGGATTGTATTTAGAATTTTGCCTCTTAGGGCAACAAAATTGAGTCTCCTTCTCCAACCCATAAGGAATATTTTTATATACATTGTTACATAATATAATATATGTAGAGGCTGTTTTAATATTTGTTGCTAGGGGCAACGCGGGACATCCCCCTGCCTCTAAATCCGGCCCTGACAATAACGGAACGAATGTGGGTTGTCGTAACAATGGCGTTTCATTACAGTCAATTTGACAGTATTTAAAGATTACTGTCTAATATGACCAAGTCTGAAGTCTATCAAGTGGCTTGAATAAGGGACTTATTTTTTTATTTTTTTTCATTTCCGACTACAAAAATAATAAAAAAAATATGTGTGCACCCATCGAGGAGATAACATTTTTTCTCGCCGTTCCTATCTACGCGGCTGCGCACGTGAAAAACGGCGGCGAACTCTGCTGATAATAATACAAGTGCTGATAACTCGCACGATTTGCCCTGCACACGGACGGTGGTTATCACAATTATTATTTACACATTTTTATCCGCAATTACCTACTCGTTCAAATTATTGTTTTACCATTATTTTTTCTCCGCGATCGAATGCGCGGGCTTAACTACTACCCCGACAACGGCTTTTTAGCGGTAAACAGGAACATACATAGTAGGTAGGTGTTTCGTACGAGGAAATGACGACGTGAGTAACTAGAACGCAGCTACTATTATTCTATGACGAGTAGCGAAGTAAGTTCGTCATTGCCCCTTGGTTGTTGTTGTTGTTGAGTAGAAATAAACTGAAAAATATTGTCATCGTGGGGCCGCGTTCGCCGTAACAGCGCAGTGCTTTCTGCCGCTGCCCAACGGACGGCGGCCTTGAGGCCAAAACCGTAACGACCCGGTCATGGTGTTGTACACTCGTAATCGGTTCACTTTCTCCTTTTCCCTTTCGTAACTTCGTGCTCGTCGTGAGCGCGTCGCGTCCAATGCCACACCACCGTTTGTCATGAACACCGCACCAGCAACGATCCGGCTGCTATGGCCCAGGACCATGTCGACGAGGAACGCCGCGTCGGCCGTTGTTAGCTATCGGCGACCGTACGCTTCTTCGGCGGCCGCGGTGCACAACAGTCAGCAGAAGCCCGACTGGAACCGCGCCGTGTCCGAAGCAGAGAAGATCGTCGGCTATCCCACGTCCTTCCTCAGTCTGCGATGGCTGCTCAGCGACGAGATTGCCAATGTTGCGCTACACCTGCGCAAGTTGGTCGGCTCCAATCATCCGCTGCTGAAAACCGCCAAGTGAGTTTGTCATGCACATGGCCATTGTGACTTTTTTCATATCTCTCTTTGTCGTCAGGGGCCTGTTGTACAATGGTAGAAATAACATGCAGGCATGGGGTTTGATTGTATTGCTCATTTCTAAAGCGGCCGGTCATCTAAATGTCGATGAAATGGAAGAGGACAAGGCGGCTGGTGTTCTACACAGTCAGAGAGCACTGGCAGAGGTTACCGAAATGATCCGTACCAGCCATCTAGTACACAATGGTCTAGTCAACATTTACCCGGGCCTTTATCCCGAACCCGTTATACTCAATGACATGGCTTTTGGAAATAAAATCGCTTTACTCAGTGGTGATTATTTATTGAGCAACTCGTGTGCAGAACTTGCTTCTCTGAGAAACCAAGATGTAAGTACCTGATATTATTTCCTTTTGTTAAATTCAAATTAACGTGTGATGTATTTTATTTTTTAGCTTGTCCAGTTAATCAGTAGTGCTCTGCGTGATCTGTCTGAGGCTGAATTTGTTGGCCGAAGAGATTCTCAAAATAATCCTCTACCTTCACCATTTGAACCACTTAATCGACATTTTAATTCAAAATTACCTCTTGACCCTTTGGAACCATCAGATTCTTTAGGCAGTATGCCTTTGACACCAGCTCTTCAAGACTGGACTAGACGTAATGTTCTGTCTGCTGGCAGCCTATTGGGCAAATCATGTCAAGGAACATTAGCTTTAGCTGGGCATGGAGTTGAATTACAGAAACAAGGATTTTTATTCGGCAAACATCTTTCACTCGCTTGGCAGGTAAATTGAATAAAATCACTTTGTTGTAGATAGCTTATGAATATAATTCAATTTTAAATATTGTGAATCTTTGAAAACCTATATGTTTAGGAAAACCAAACAATTATTTTTATATAACAGTTTTATGAATTTTAATTGTCTAATAAATAGTAGTACTAATTACTATCTAAATGATTGCATAATAAAAATCTTGTTAAAATTATAAAATGGACCCTCAAATTTTTAAAAATGTATACTGTAGTTACCAAAGTTTCAATGAAAATTTGTCCTACTTAAGTTAATTTACCGTTATATATTTCTATAATAAAGTGTTTTTACTATGTGATTTTTCATGTAAAAATTTATATTTCAATACATTTATGTTTGTTGGAATAAATAATTCTTACATAGTAAATATCACAAAGACAGAATAAATAAAACGATTCTTAATTTACTATTTTATTCACTTATAATATTTTTAGGATTCCAGTTTATATAAATATTAAATTTTAATTTTAATTAGTCATTAAGTTTAATTATGTAATATCTACAAGTTATTTATGTATATTTTTATTACTCAATAGGCATATTTAGATTTAGAGCCATTTATGTCCAGTTCACCATACTCATTGGGCATCTCTTTCAACTTAACTTCTGCACCAGTTATGTTCCATCTTGAACATGACCCTTCATTATTTGAAGAAATCGACAAAGGTGTAAATTCTGTTAAAGACGTTGATTATGCTAAAGTAAGATTTAAATGTTTTTGATTGTTGATTTGATTATATTTGTTTATTTATTTACAAAATTGTGAATTAAACTCTATATATCTATTTAAATATAAAGAAAAAATAATTTTTATTAAATTTAATTAAATTTACCAATTATTGATCAACTGTATTCTTATATTTTTTTTTTTCAAACATTGAATTAAAATAGTTGTTCTAATACTTAACAGTCCAATAAGAAAAACTTAGTACATTATATTTTTAAACATTTTTATTTATTACTAATTATACTCACAAATTAAAATTAGACCCTAGCATAAAAACTAGAGCAGAAAACTTATAGTTTAGCATATTTGTTTTGCGCAACCACAAAAATATAAATATACTTCAAGCTTCTTTTTAGTTATACAGACAGCATATTTATTCCATTTCATACTTTAAGGTGCATATTTTAAATAATTTATAATTTTTTAATAATATATAATATATTAATATGGTTGTTGACTCTTCACAGAACACATCTCGAAAACCGCTAGTTAGATAAATTTTATTCATAAATAGTAAGCAATTAAAAATATTGCTAAAAAATTTTTTATATATTTTTTAATTAATAGGTATAAAAAAATTAAATAATTGTTATGCTTTATGTGCTTGTTTTAGGGTTTTAAATTATTTTAAGTACTTGCATATTTAATGCTTTTTTAGAGCTAAAACATCTCTGCTCAAATAATAACACTGAAGTAAAATACATTACAATCTATCATTTCAATATTAATCATTAAATTTTGATCAAACAGCTTTATAGTAGTTTACAATAGTATTAAATGATCTATGAACTATTTAAATGTTGTGTTTTGTTTCAGATACATAGTATTGTGATGAAAGGACCTGGAATAGCTTATACCAAACAGTTGCAAAAAGAACATTCTCAAAAAGCCATGGAAGTGTTGGAAGTGTTTGAAGAGAATGATGCAAGAACAGCTCTATCCAATATTATTGTTGCAATGGGAGGCGAATGAAGCTTTATATTTTATATTTATTGTTATTTTTTCTATGTCCGTTTTGAAAAAATTATTTAATTTTAAACATATTGCTATTGTTGTAACGTACAGGGTATTTATTCTGATTAATTTAGTAATAATTTAGTCGAAACCCTTGTGCTATATTATATCATACCTACTGTCAAAGTGTATCAAGTTGCTTTGTAATTTTAAATAGTTTCTTGAACACAAATGTATGGAATTGTTAATTGTTATTTAGAGAAGCTTATTTTGTTGTTATCTGTTGATGCGAATGTTGCCATCATTAAATTATATTTTGTAACAATAAAAAATAACAATATTCATTTGGAAAGTCAAACAATAAATAATTGTTAGCGAAACCAGCTGAACGTAGTTATGCATTACATGTTAATGTTGTTAAGTTTTAATCTTTTACTACTACAACATTGATAAGTAAAATATCTTTGCAAACAATGTGATAAAATCATAGCTCATTTAATATGTACAGGGCTCCCACAAGAGGGGAAGTAGGCTGTTAGGCCTGGATATTTTAAAAGCCCATCAAAAATAATTTGCAATTTTTGAAGTTTTAATAGGAAAATTTATTGTATTACACAATATTATAATATAACATTGTATGATTCAAGAATTATGATTTATACAAATATAATATAATATATTGTTTGTTTCAACAATAAATTTTGACTACATAACTAAGTTCACTGAGCTCTAAGCCCCTAACATAAAATTTTAACTTAAAAAATGTATTAAATATAAATTGAAAAGTACTTGTTTTTTCATCTAGATAATATTGTAATAAAAAAATTAAATATCAAAATGCCTAATAATCTTGATTTTTAATAATTTATGGTAAATTGTATTATTGGAAAGCTTTTTTAAAGGGCCCAGACAAACATTTAGTACATGAGCCCAAAATTTAATATAGGGGCTCTGACGATGTACAATTGTACTTCAAACACTTTTAATTAAAACTGAAAGTGTATACAGCAAGTTAGAAATGATATTATTTTTGTAGAATTGTTTAGAACTTCAGCTGTTCATTTAACAAAACCTTCAATGATATGAGCATAAGTGCTTTTAATGATAATTAAAATGAATAGTTAATTCTATTAGCCTAAATTGAGTAAATAAAATCACTATACCTACTATTTTTATTTTCCAACTCTTTTACTGGCTTCTAAAACTAAATATTTTCAACTTATTCTATTTTACGATATGTTTTAATCCATCTTTTATAAATTCTCTTATTTGCACTAACTATTCATCTCTGTTGTCGTCTTTCTCTTGATTAGGTATTTTATCTGCTTGGATAACTTATCAAAAATTAAAATTTTGTATTTCCCTTTAATTATTAATAGTTTCTTGCTTGGACTCCAGTCCAAGTAGATCAGAAAATAAAATAAATTAAAAATCAACTATAATTTCTACAACCCATTCTACATTTTTATTGACCAATATTTTTAGTCTATTCAAGCAATGCATCAGTGACAACTTTAAGGGGTTTTATGTAGGCAATTTTGATGACTTTAAATATGATCAATAAGAATAATACCAATAAGTACCCATGAAATATGATCAATAAGAATAATACTAACAAGTACCCATATTGGCCATATTTCTAATGAAATGTACTGACCAGTCAAATAATGGATCCAATAATTCGTCGTCACAAAAATGTCATATTTTTTCGGTTGTGAAGTAATATTTTCTCAGCCCATTATACTATAATTACATGAATACCAATAAATTGTATTACAGATAAGAACGGAACATTGAGTACGTGTATCATAATGTTTCCGAACGAGTCGTTTTTTGTATTTTTCATTCCGCATAAATTATACTCGACAAAATTTAAAAATAATATCATTTTGAATATTACAAATACTATTACAGAATCGATGTGGCAACCCCGCTTTCCATTGTTGAGTACCAATACATTACTTGTAGCATAAATGACGTGATATTTCATTGTACTAACCATGAAAACATCAATTTTTTTTACATTTTTCTTTCATCTACAAAATCATAAATATTTTTCTGACATGATCAATATCAACGAGTGAGTTTTGGACCGCACCTAATAAGTAAAGCAGAGGTCGACAAATAATTTCTATTCTCCAATTAAAATAATAAATCAGAGGTCCAGTAAAAAAATATTTGTTGATTCTTTTATACCTACTTGAAAATCGCAAAAAAAAAAAAAAAAATAATAAAAATAATTATCTAATTATAACAATTCATTTATATTAAAAATTACAGTACTACAATAAAAAACCTGAATATTACTTTCCCGATAAAATATTTACAATGAATTATGATAAAACTATAATCTGAATTTTGAGTTTGATGTATAAAATGAAGTATATATTTTCTATTAATAATAATAACGAAATAATATAGTAATTAATAATATATAGTATATACCTTTACAGTAAATAAGTAATGACATAATCAAGTAATGTGTTGACGGGGTCCAGAGTTTTGCTTTCCACCAGTTGCCGATCCCTCATGTAGAGCGTTAATATTTTATACATTTATACAGTACGATTTTATATTTTCTTATGCGTTTAAGATAAAAAATTTCTACTACCAGAAATTAATTTCTTTTTGGAAATACTATACATATAACTTATTGAGCTGATGCGTCTGGACCACTGTATAATTTATCCACTACGTCTTCAGAATATTATTTTGTGTTTAGATACAGTGTAACATACGAATTAATGATTGCTCATTAACTATTAAGACATAACCTATTAATTATTGTTTTCGACCGGGATCCATACTAAAAAATATTGACCCCCCCCCCGTTTTATCGTTTCATAGAGGGCTAATGTTTTTCGATTGTTTGTGACTCATCAGCGTGCAGCGGGTGACTTATTTTGATCACCGGAAATCTGTGAAGTCAACCATTACATCCTATATGCATTTAAGTATTTTGCGCTTCCTTTTGTTACGGTTATTGTCAGGCATAAGGTTACATTTATTATTTTATTCTCGAGACCATGACCCACGGGTATATGATATTGAGTTTGTTTTCTTGTTTTTATTTTGTTGAAAATTGGTTACCACGCGTATATATCACCTACATTATCCATCCATTATATCACTCCTAGCATTTTCTGAAAATGTCAGCGGACCCCCTTATCCCTTTATTGTAGTTTATAATTTTCGTGTTCTTTTACTTGTATTTCAGTAAACCCGTTTGCTTGTTTGCCCACCTCCCACCACGATAGTTATAATCTGTCACATAAACATTGAATTTTATAAGCTCCTGGAATGTGTACTTTTGATTATTTTTCCACAGGATTTTACAGTAAATTTTCTACTTATATTCATGTGTTGAAAACTGTTTTTGTATCAAATGTGCTAGTGATCCTGATAATTCTGTCTTCTATATTTAGGGATAAAAGTATCATTTGGATCTTTCATTGGAATCACCAATATTTGCAAGACAGGATACTTTAATAGCATGGAAAATAAGTCTCTTAAATTCTAGCAAAAACGACTACAGTTATAGTTATGTATGTAAGGGAAAAAATAAATATTACACCAATCCGCAAAATTTGTTTTCCATTGCATTTAATTATTTTTTGTAAGTAGTTTTATATAAACAATTTCGAAGACAAATCAACTCAAGTTTATGCCGTTACCCAGTAAGTGAAGGATATTTTATACTCTAGTTTCATCCGTAAATCATAATAGAAGATAAATAACAATATATTTCACTGCCATTCTCTCAAGGTAAAATATTATTTCTGTAAAATATCATTTTATTAAAATTGTATTATCATTCGTTGGGAATACAAATTTTTGATGTATTGGTTTTTTCAACAACCTAATCTTCTATTTTTATAATATTCTACTACATACAATTCAAACATCATTCGCTCTTCGTTGGCTGGTTTGAGGAAATGCACTTATCATAATACTATCACATGGGTGCATTGTGAAAATATTTTTCGAAAGTCACTTTATTCACTTTTTTGATAGCCTAGAAAATATTTAATTTTGTTCATTATGCTGATTTTAATCATTTCCGCTTAAGGAGTATCGGTATATGCAAATGAATATAGTATAATATTTGAATAAAAATAAACATCATTATAGAATGCTTAGAATGCACAATGACTATGTGCTTTTTTCAACTTAATTTTTTTTTGACATCAAAATGGTAATTGCTTACATCTTAAATAATAAAATATCTCCAGGACCAGGCCGGGTAATCCTGCAACTAGTAATTCTGTTATAATAGTACGTATATACTTACTAATTTTCAAGTATCGCGGTACAGCTAGCGTATGTATTGTTTTCCGCTACACGACTTATGAACATTTGCATTTGAAATTCAGATTATAATACTAAGATTCCAATTAAAATCGCGTACAGACAATAGAAATATTGCTTGTATAGTTGTGTACAGCATAATTGTTATGATACAGGGAGATCTATACGACAAACGATAATATCCGGACGAATACAATATTATACGAGTATATAGGTACCTACACTGTATTCCGCATCTCATTTTATATTCTCGGTGACAGTTATTTTTTTTCTCGAGATATTATTGTTAGTATGAGCCAATTAATTCAAATGACCCCATTAACCGGTATATAGTAAGACACTGAGACTATAATATGAAACGAATTTTTTTCTATGCGTTATAATAATATGTATTATATGTATACACTACGTGTAGATCGGAAAAGTCGACTATTAAGTACACCTATATTGGGTCCAATGAATGAGTCAATTAAGATTAACCGTGAGTCCAATAAGTGGTGACCTCTGGTATTATTATGAAATCAAAAATATATAACCATACATGTATATTGTTCTTTGAGCATCAGTGGTATAGTTTGTGTTCACGGGAGAAAGACAGAGAGCCATCACAATTTTGTCGAACCTCTTTTTGTTAAACGATCTTTTATACGATTCGTGCGGAAAACTTTAAGTCTGATCTCATTTATAGCATACGTACTGGCATTGTTTATAACTTACAGTAGCATCCTTGAGAACAAATAATAACGAGCTTAAAACTCGAGAATACTCGTGGATAGGAAAAAATTCCGTTAAACATAATATTATGTATTGTAAAATAGTATTGACTGAACTGAATGTGTGACCGCTTGTATAATTGTGCTTGTCACAATTGTAACTATTCCACTCGCTGTCGTCCTCTATTAGTAGTATTTATACGTGCATATTATTATGTTAAAATGGGTTATACTACGTGACAATGGACAATGGTAGCCGCCAACCGATGATGATTGGATTTCACTTTTAACCATTAATCACAATATTTATTGATGGTGATTTAATAAAAAAAAAATCCTAGCACAAGTATATCAACGACCTTTGAAAAATGAACATGACATAACACGCTAACACTTGTTTGCTATACGCTCACACGTAATATTATATGACACGTAACATTTCACTATGAAATGTGTTAAATTTGAGTGCATACTTTGCAGTTTATAATATATTATTAAAGACTATGTATAAGGAATATTGTATATTATATAGTTATTTGGTATTATTTTTATGAAAATTAAAAAAAAAAAATTAATTTTTTCACTTCACGATTCGCAAGGCAATCACGGAGACACTGGGTTATTTATACCAAAAGGTTTTTGAACGATAAGTATATATTACTTCTTATTCTGACAACACGAGTCTTGACTAATATTAATTTTATAAGTAGGTAGTTACAATGTTTACAAAGGTATTATTATACGTTGAGATTAATTGATTTTATAATATTATATTGTTCAAATTCATAATAATTGTATAACACGATATAATATGTATAATATATTATTTATTACCAAGTGATGTCAAGTTATATAGACAGATATACACATAATAATTAAACTTGTAATATAATGAGAATTAATATAATTAAAATTATAGTAGTACACCAATACTTACATATAGTCACACAACATTTATATAATTAATTTGGCTGTTTTTACACAAACATTCTTACCGCGAGTTGTGACTGCTGTGAGGAATTTTAATTTTAGATTCCGAGAAAATCGAAGAATGTATTGTTCTAATATAATGTTTTTATTTTGCTGGCCCTTATTCTTAAAATACGTTTTTGGAAAAACGTTCAGCTTTTGGACCTTTATACCGTGATTTTTATCATTGTTTTGTCTTGCTTAATAATCATTTATAGCATTTAATAATCTAGCTTGTTAATCATGTTTAATTATTTTTTAAATTATTTGGCACCACTATTTGTGAAACGTAAAAAAAAAATCTTATCGAATTATTTTATAGTATTTTTTAATGCTTTATACGCCATAGTAAAAATTTGGTCCCATTATTAACGAAATCCCGGTATATGTTCATGTTTATACCATGATTAATTATTTTTTTCTCTAGAACAACAAAATTGTATAACTACAGATTTAATGATGATATTGTATGAATTTTTTAATTTAGATTGTGTATAGCAAAATGTGTGTACATCGTAGGTACAACGCAAAATTACATCAATCCAATGCGTCACCTATTTTTTGGATTGTTCTATTGGACGTATAATAGTTAAATAGTAAACGAATTTTTACGCATGAACACTTTCAGCAGCATAGGGCTTTAGCAATTTCGTGTTAACAATCAAATTTAGTTCTTGAAAAAATAAAATTTTACAAGCATTACACTGGCAAATGTCCTGGGTGTTGTGAATTTTCTCCTTATCCGAATCAATAATAACTAATTTCTTTTGCAATCCTCCGACATGTGTTTTCGCGTGCTTCACCAAATACTGTCTTCGCGTGAACGAAACTTTGCACACCTCACAAGCGTACGGGCTTTCTCCGGAATGAGTTCTGAAATGAAGAGTCAAACTCGAATCTCTCGTAAAAGTTTTGCCACACTCACTGCACTCGTACGGTCTATCCCCGGTATGTATTGACATGTGTTTTCTGAGCGATATTTTCTGCGTGAACGCGGTCTTGCATGTCTCACATTCGTAGGGCTTTTCTCCAGTGTGCGTTCTCATGTGACACGCCAGATTTGTCGTGTCTAAAAATGGCATTTGGCAAACGTCGCATTTGTGGTAGTTCGTTTTGGTGTGAATCATTCGATGTCTGTTCAGATTAGATTTTTGGGCGAACAACTTATTGCATACTTCGCACTTGTAGGGTCTTGTTCCAGAATGAATTAGTTTGTGACGTTTCAAATTGGTCTTGTTCGCGAAGTTTAGATCGCAGAACTCACACTTGTATTGATTTTCCTTGCAGTTATGTATCGCAATAATGTGTGTTTTCAAGTTTGTCACTTCGGCAAACAGCTTATTGCATATGCCACATTTGTAATGCTTTTCCTTGACGCGGAACGTTAAAAAGTCACTTAACTCTGACAAAATATTTTTCATGGGAACCATTATTTTAATTTATACTCGTTCCTTTATTGATATTTCACACCACAATTAATGTCTCTATATATTTTACTTTCATTTGTTAATAATACGATGTTTTGTGAAGTTTTCAAATAATATAAACGTAACTGAAACAAAATATAAACCAACACATATTTACATCCATAAACCATAGATGACACATTCACACAATGTAATTTTATAACACAAAAGCAGTGATGTGATAAGGAGACGTTTTTATCGTCCTAATTTAGAGATTACATGAGATATTTTTGTTTTAATACGTAAAATATTATTCGAAACACACTCAAATCGAAAAGACTATACTATAACTTATTATAATATTATTATCATACTGTATTAAGAATGAATTATATTATATTTTGATTATCACAAAGGCATTATAATCAATTCGAAGTATAGATATATAATAAAAGTAAACAACATTTAATATTGTTTATTTATTTTAACTGTTTCAAGATTACTCTCAAATTGTATTGTTATGAAATTGCCATCATTGGACTTATCAATAGTACCTACATCAAGTATGGGGTAAACATATCTCATTATTAGCATGATTTCCAATGTATGCCTTGCTCCACTTCAATATTTAAAACAAATAGTAATTTTTTTATCTTTCTAAGATACCGCTGTCCGGAAATTTACTTTTCAGATTATTATAGCCCTCCAATTTTTTAACCGAATATTATCAATAGTGTAAAACATTGATTACTTGTTGGGTGTTGTTAAATAACATACGAGTATGTTTGCATACAGGGGGAAAGGCAATTTCCAATTTCAGCGTGTTTTTTATGTCACTAAAAATACATGTACATTTGTCAACACTTTTGCGGGTGCAACTATATATTGTAAAAGTAATTAAAAAAAAAAGTTAATCCTTCTCACATAACAACATATTTAATTGTGAAGTGTGAACTATATACTATGCGTGAGTAATATATGAATAATAATTGTATGAATACATCGAAAATATGATACAAAAAACTATCGTTATAATTGTATATTTTGACCCGTTCAGTATTTTTTATGTTTATAATTGGACGGTTTTTATGAGAAAGGGCTTAAGTCAATTTTGGACATTTTCAGTTTATACATTAATTCTGTGTGAAATGTCAAGCCGTGCTGAATGGTGCCACTGTCAATGTCACGTGGGATTTGGTTTACGAGATAAAATAGAATGCTTATGGTAATAAGTTGTTATACAGGATTTTTTTTTATGAGAAAGAGCCTAAGTCACTAATTTTATATAGTGAATCTTGTAAAGTGAATTATATAAAGTGACTTATTATGATTTAATATACTATATAGCAATTACATTATACAAAATGTCCAAAAGAAGCCGTGCTATTTTGTAGATGGCAACTGGTAAGTACCAAATTTTAAGAATAAAGGTACACTTAATAGGTTAGTCAATAATTTATTGATGGTTACTTATAGAGTTACCTGATAAATAAAAATGCTTACCTCAATACTATTTCTACTGTTTTGTTCAATAGATTTATTATTATTATATTATTTCATACATACATAATTCTAATATTTATAGTTTATGACAAAAGTAAAACCACTAAACCGCCTGTCAATGAACCAAAAAGACGAACTGTTAGAAGAAGTTTGTTCAGGTTCCTGTTTATTTGATTATTTAGGTAAGCTTTCAGATGAAATAAATCATGTTATTAGGTATAGTGATTGTTGTGGAGGTCAGAACAAAAACAGCATTATTATGGTAATGTGGTTTTTAGAGAAACATGACTAAATTAATAGACCATAAATTCATGGTCCCTGGTCATACCAGAATGGAGTGCGATTCAGATCATGCCAGGATAGAAAAAGCTCGAAAAAGGTACCCAACTTCAATAAATCATCCTTATGATTGGTCACAGTTAATACGGTAGGAAGGAAAAGAAAAGTTTTAGGTCGAAGATATGAATCAAAGCAACTTCTATGATTTCTAGAATATATTAAAAATAAAGTTATTATAATATGAAGAAAAAAAATTTGTATTTCAAGAAATAAAATGGTAACGGAATATAAAAGAAGAAAAAAATACAGTTTTCTACAAGACTTCACTTAAGGAAGATGTTATTTTTAAGAGATTGGATTTTTCGTGTACCAAAATTATTAATAAAACTATGAATGATGTTATTTTACCAATTGCTTATAATGATACTCTGCCAATTACAAATGAAAAAAAAAGATCTATTAACATTAATACCATTGATACCTGAAATTTTCATGAATATTATCAAAGTTTGAAGGCAAATAAATATGTCACAGATCCACTTATTCCAGATGAAAAATTTGACTGAGGTTTTATGATTGATTTTATGAGTTTTTATTATTTTATTTTATTTTGCCTAAGTAGGTACATAAATTATTATGACTTAATTTTTGAAGTTCATACTTTTATAAAGTTTATTATTTAATTGAATGTACAATATACCTACTCTTATTCTTAAACTTTTTTTTTATCAAGTGTATAATTATTTTATTTTATAGAAATGTTAGTTTTTACCATATTAACAAAGTGTACAATTATTTATATAATATTATTATAAAAGAGCGTGTTTTTAATTTGTAATTTTTTATTTAAGACATAAATAAATATTTGATTATTCATGATTTTCAAAGAAATAAATAAGTAATAAGTAAATAATATTGTAATAATATGTTTTATGACAAAAGGCATAAGTCTAGTATAATAACATGCAATAACATGCAACAAGCAGAAGGGCTCAAGTCAAACTAGTATATGCAATAGGCCTTAAGTCATAATGCGAAAGGGCACAAGTCAGACAGGTATATGCAGTAGGTCATAAGTCATTATAATTTGAAGAAAACAAGTAAAAAATAGTAAAATAACAAAACACTCATTAAACATGATTATGAATAAAAAAATTAAAAACATTGAAAATGTACAAAGTTATAATGTTTTTTGTGTCTCCTAAAAAATAACAATTTTTGACTTAAGCCTTTTCTCTTAAAAACCGTCCAATTATACGACTGTCACAAAAATAATCTAAATTTTAATTACAGGAATATTATAGTGATAAAACCGTTTCAGGTGAGTAAAATCATAAAAGTTTGCAAGGTAAAAAGTCTGATGTCTATCTTCTGTAATATGCACTATAAAAGTATTTTATTATTGTAAAACTCGCGTAATAAGCATGGAAAACTTACCCATAGGTATTTGAAAGAATAAAAAAAAATCCGCTGTAAAAATGTTTAAAGAAAGTATATTATTATGATGTTTATTAAGAGGAATGTGAAGTATCACTAAAAACTACTTGTAACGTATCGTACGTTAAATGCACATGACATCACTTATAAGTTATAACTATGACGTATAGTTATAAAAAAAAATAAAAAAATATTCTTTGATTCGTGCCCTTTTATCTACGTTACCTACGTATTTGATCATAAAACATAATACAATAAAATCGGGATTGTAAAAGAGTGTTTTTTTTTTTGTTCATTTGGCGTGATAGAAGGTGACGACTGGTATCGCATAAGTTTAGAGTGTTATCAAATTGTATGCATAGAACACGTATAGACATTACTATACTCGACGAATTCTATAGAAAACGTTCTGCTATGAAAACGATGCTGCGGACGGATTTTATTTCAGGTTTACAATGTACCGGGAGTCAGAGTAGAAAGCGTTCGTCATGAGATAGGAACATTTAAGCGAAAACAATAGACATAATTCGAAACATGTTTATAGTCAATTTTTATGATTCCGGCGGAACACATAGTCAGAACGTAGGCAGAGATGATGATTAGATAGACTTCTGTCGAAGTTGATACACACCTACCTCGTGTAACGAAGAACAGTCATACGTGCGTAGCGAGTATTAAAATAGCTCCATTGAAATAATTTCTAGTTGCACCGACGTCATATATGTTGTTCAAATCTTGAGCGAACCACTGTCTTAGTGTGTAGTGATGAAAACGAAACGAAATGATATAATATACTGGTTTATTCATCGAATTCTGTTCGGCATTATACGTGTGGAATCGAGTAGACCCTATGCAGAAGTAAAGCTTATTTGCGGTTGTCGTCGAAGGGTCGCACGAACGTAGTATTGATTTTGCAAACCCTTCGAACGCTTGTGCGGAGGCAAAGCTCACGGTTGCGCACTACGTTTTTCGTTGGAGGTCGTTGAAGATAAAATATGTAATACCTAGTACCTAGTATAAACGTATGATATCCACGGAGGTAACTCCATGTCAAGTGTCACGCGAGTCGGAAAATAAGCTTTTACGAAATGACCTTTTTTTTGGCTACTAGATTGTACTAAGCGAAGTAAATGAATCGAAGAAAATATTCAATACAATTAGAGATAGAAGGTGGAATATGATTGTCACATGTCTTATGACATGAAGAGGAGTTTACTTCTTTATGCTATTATTATAATAGAGCTATGCAGAAGATAATTGTTAAAAGAAATCGATAACGACCAAAAACATTTTACATCTGCAACAAGATGATATCCAATACGAAACTAACAAATTACATAAACTTGAACAGGTTAGGTGGTAATATAGATGAATGGAGAAATTATGAGAAGCTGCAAAACTAACCTTAAAATTTAAAACCAATAGAAAATACGATATTATACGGTTCTCGGTTAACCTAACCTAACCGCGGTAATTAACGTTTTTGTACAGTATTAAATATTAGGTATATTATATTTTCTTATATTATTTGGTATTTAGGATTTGAATGGTATATTATATGGCATTCGCAGCTTAATACGGTATGATATTCGATATTAAAATATTTGGTATTTTACGATCATGGTAAAACCAATACAATTCTTGCTTCACCCAGAATTTAAAATATAACCTCTATCGTTGATTTAGATAATTTGATGATTACGATTACCAAAGGGATTTCAAAACTGCTATTAAGCGATATAAGATTTTATTAGAATTCATAATTTAGATTATTAATACTTGAAATTGTAACTCATAGGTTAATTTTACCAAATTTAAAATATCTTAAAAATCACGTTAAAAAATTTTTTTACGAGAACTTAAACTGACTACAGTATATATTATTGTATTGTTTACTCTTAAATTTAAGGATTAACCGACCTCCATTCAGAATCGTCGTTAAAATAATAAAATATGACATAATTTATCATCCAACTCTCACAGGATCCTCCTTCCTCCTGGATATATCCGGTCGGTTCTTTAATACCTATTGTATGAATTCGTCAAGACGTAGTACTACATAATTGCATTATTATTATGCTGTAAACAAGCTAGAGATAGAAGTTTGTTATCTGAAAGTCGCACTTAACGGTATAAGATACAAAAACATTTTACGGTCTAGTCAACATACGCTCTAAAATATATATAAACATTTTTTTTTCGCTTACTTAAATAAAACTAGTTATAACGAAAACTTTATAAACCAGTATAACTGGAACAGCTATCGAATTGTAAATCGTATTAAAATATTTTAAAACGTATTTACCTTGAACGTGTTAATACATTTAATCAATTGATATAATTTATTTACATCTTAAAATTACGATTACTGTGCGTTTTGGTACCTAAAAATAAAGGTTACACTATTATATAAATATAGAACACAATATTACACAAGTTATGTAATCTTTTATTGTTATTGATTGGCATTATTGACAAATGAACATTTTAAAATGAACTATACATTTTTTAAGCATACCAACGGTGAGTACGAAAAAAAAATCACTTTAAATTTCAAGTTTGTATCACTAAAACATAAACATTACAAATTTACAAAAACATATCATGCGAGTCAATGAAAATACTGTTGAAACGTTTAACCGGTAAAATTGAAAACTTGTATATTCTATAGGTTATGAAACGAATTTTGATCTATCTTTGATCGCTAATATTTAGACTTTCCAAAAACAATATGAAAAATTCATATCAACTCATTAGTATAATAACTAGCCGAGCACGAATTTTTATACGCTACAGTCAGTAAAAATTATTTAAATAAGTTACCTACTCAAAATATGCACTCAAAATCGTGAAAATAGGAAATAGATTTGCAAGAAAAAAATAATATGATTAAAAAAAAAAATGCTATTTAACTATATTATTATGACATAGCTTATACGTGTATGACGTGTTAAAATAATTTCTACCATCTACGAACAATAATGTATATTTTAATTTTCTTTTTGACGAAATAGAATTTTTCGATTTTAAATATAAGGTTTTACAAATTTTCGTTTGAAAATGCAATAAACTTTGAATTTTCTAAAAACATACTATATAATTATAATTAGTACATTAATAATAATTAAATATGCAGCCATATGCAAAAATAAAATGCTGGCACTACCTAGTTAACTGTTATGATTACTATATATTTACTGTTCCAAGATCATGCTGATAAAGATCCAAAAATAGAAGAAGAAAAAATAAACAATTGCATAAACATCCGTGCTTTAATTATAATAAACTTGGTCCGCGAAATAAAACGTTTGTAAAAAAAAAAACAGGAACAGCATACACGTTTAGCTACATGAATACGTTTTGCGTAATATTATGTGTTATGTATGCGGTACGTTTAATTTTACGATTTGTTGTTGAACCTCTGGCAAGGCATTACGGTTAACGAGTCCGGTGGATATTGTCAAATTTAAACGGATTGGCTAATGGCTGGTGACACGACATCGTTTTGTTCAAGTTCATAACCGCATGACAAATAAAAATGAATTAATAAACGTAAACATAGTTTCTCGCTGTGTAATACTCTGTAATATAGAATACTGCAATTGCTCCGGAAAATATATTTTTATTAGTAATATTATCAAAACGGGATATTGACGAGTTAAAAAGTTCAATTGAAAAAGTTAAATTTATTGTAACTTGGCTATAGTTACTTTTGAGTTTTCATTAATTTAACTATATGACTATCTTACAATTTAATTGGTTTTGAACTAACGTAAAACCAACACGTTTGTTGTGTAAAAGCAAGATTTATATAGATTATGATCTAAACCCTTGGTGTAAAAGTATCTTCAGGCAGCGATACAACGAGATGACAGCAGTCCATACCATAGACTAGAGGTTTTCAACGTTTTTGGATCGTGACCCCCCCCCCCATTTTCATTTTTTTGTACTGCGACCCCCTTCAAAAAAAAAATGTTGTTTAATTCTTCAAAATTTGATTTAATTACTGAAAAAATATTTATATGACATACGATTTTGATTAATTTACACTTAAAAATTTAATTTAATTAATAAGAATTTAAGATTACGCTCCTCAGCATGTTGTATATAAAACAAAATGAAAAATTAACTTTATTTTATTTTTAAATAAAATGGAAAAATCATTTCATCTATTATTTTTGGCGACCCTCAAGTTGAAAACCTCTGCTATAGACCATAGACGCTACGGCGCTTTTATCTCATTAATTATTGTAAAAAGAAGGAATGAAAAAAAAAATGAATAACTATTTAATAATTTGGCCAAAAAAAATTAGCTATTATTATTATATATTATTATTACTATTATTATCTACGCCTCGTGTCTGTTTTCGTAAAACGGTAGTCAGCAGCTGTCGTGGTTTACGGCGGGATGAAGGACTATGAGAGGGTCGCGGTGAGAGTAACGGGGCGAAGAACAACTTTATATCTCTCTCACTCACACATCCACACAGTACACACACACCTCTCTCTCACACACACACACACATACACATACACCTCAAACACACACACACACACATATACACACATACACACGCACACGCGCACCCGTTACTCTCAATCTTATACGGTGTACCGCGCAAGCGCAGAACGTTGCCCGCGTAATAATCCCAATGCAATCGACGAGGAGTGCGCGCGCCGAGACCGTAATATTATTACGACACATGCTCGACCCGGGCCGGTCGTACGAGAGGGTCACGTGCGGATCTCTGATGATGCTGCCGACTGCCACAATACATATATATATACATATACAGTGGTGTAAAAAACATTAACAATTCATTTACAATACCTCAGTGTAGAGTAACTTCTAGTAATATTTCTCACGTTTTGTTATACCATATTATACAATTTTTTTGCTACTACAATAAATAAATAAATAAAAACAGTACCATCGTTCACATCGACGTCGTACATGTACGATTTATATGTCATTGATTTGTTTCCGAGGCGAACGCGCGTGTGTTAAATTATATTCGAGTCGGTTTTATCCCGCAATTCATTACAATATTATTGATGTCATTACACGGCAAACGGCTGCCACATTTGTTCGTACGCGCGTCGCAGCCGAATCGAACAGGCCAAAACCGTACAATATTGGCGTACGATTGTGGCGATACCGATGAGAGACAGCGGAAAACACAATACAGTCAACGCCGCCGCCTTATCGCCACGGCTTGTGCTCAGAGTCCAACGCGGAGGCGCACGCGTGGGCACGTAGCGCGTGTACGCATTTAGACGAGCGCTGCGCCCGCGTGTAAAAATAAACGTACCTACCGCGAACGGGCGTGCCGCGTCCAGACTTCGGGACTCCTCGGCGCTGCTCCTGTCGCCTATTCCGAGCGCATCACGTACTCACGCGCAGTACCGCGATAATAATAACACGTACGAGTACGGGTCCTCGTGTCGCTGTTCTGACGGGATTCGACGCAGTGCCGATTTTCCGTGCGATGCAAACACACACTTATAATAATATTATATTATAATATTATTTTAAACAGCGACTGACGGCGTCTCGTTATCGCTTCCATGACGTGTTCCGTTGGTCGTGCGCGATAACGTTTTCGTGTTCGAACGTCGATTATAGAGTTGTCGGGCAATATTAGCCCGTAGTGCATGACTTGACTGACTGCTGCGCGCTGTTAGTTGTCATTTACGAGTGCACCGTGATGTTTGCGCTCCGTTCCGCGGTATCGTCGCCGACACCGCCGTCGCAATGCACTGTTGCAGTTGTGCGCCGCGGCCGTCCACTTGTAAATGCATCGGGTGCATTGATCGTGTATCTATAATATTGTAGCGAATGGAGTGCCGTCGGACACAGGGCACCGCTGTCGTGGGCGCGTTGCAATCGCCTCCATCGGTCTCGCGACGACCGCAGCAACAACTGCAACCGCATCAGCTGCACCGTCGACGCAGGATGCACGAGTACGATTGCAACGACGAGTACAACAATAATAATAACAACAACAACAACAACAGCAACAGAAACAACGTGTCCGCGACCAGCATCAACAATAATTCATTAACGACGACCACTACGTTGCTCGTCGACGAGCTGGAACAGTTGCGCACGGACAACTTTCAGCTGCGGTTGCGCGTGTACAATGCCGAGCGGCGGGTAGACAGGCTGTCCGCGGTGGTCGCGCTCGACCGGGACCGAAACAAGCGTAGAAGCAACAGCGAAACGAGTTCGAGCGACAGCAGCAGCAGCAGCAGTACCAGCAGTGCCGACGACGACTGCGCTCATAAGGCCGCAGCGGCCACGGCCACGGCCGCGGCGGCTGTGCGTACCATTCATGATTTGTTGACCGTCAACCGGCGGCTGCTGGCGTTACTGGCGGCTACGGTGTCGGCCAAAGCGGTGGCCGTGTCACCCGACGACAAGCGGCGATGGCGACGTCTGCGCAACCACATCGACGACTACTCCGCCGCCACGAGCCATCAGGTACGGTAGACAACGTATTTTGTACGGCTGCAGGGAGTAAAAAGTGTATCGAAAAACCGGTTTCAGCATTCTCCGGGTTATGAACGTTATGGTCCTTTCACACATATCCGTTCCAAGTCCGATCCGACAGGTCATCTGTGTTTTCGGAAGTATAAACTTCTTGTTTTCCAACGTATGTATTCACACTTATCCGATCCGAGTCCTCTTCGAGCCTTCCGAGCTTTCTTCAATCGAAAATATATTGGTCAGTGACTAATTTCTTTACGATTTTTCGTCCAAGCTTGGTCGGTTTTTAATGGATTGATATCGGATCAGACATGTATGACAATGGTTCTAACATATGTGTATGTACTATGTAATCCCCTGAAACTACTCGGAATGCTGAAAATCGGAACTTTACGCTATTTTCACACACATTTTTACTTGCTGATTTATAGCAATGATAATATAACACCTATATAATAATATTGTTGTGCTTTAATTATTATCGTACGTGCAGGACGAAGGAGAGAAAGACGAGGAAGTTGATGGACGACAAGAAGGTGATGATTCTTCGGACGCGTCGACATCGGAATCGGAGACGTGCACGACAAATGTGCAAACGACGAAAGCGCCGTCGGCAGAACATCCAACACCGACCACCGGGACCCGACTGCGTTCACCGCCGCCGCCGCCGCCGCCGCCGCCGCAGTCATGCGAACCCGACAGACCTCCGGCGCCGGATGACGACAGCGCCGGCAGCGAGTTGTCTCGCTTGCGCGCCCGGTGCCGCCGCCTGGAACGATCGCTCCAGCAGCTGGTCAACACGGAGCTGTGGGCCCGGAACAGGCAGATCGGCAAGCTCGAGCAGCAGCGATACGTGACGCAGGTGGCCGCGGCGCAGAATACGGAGCGAGCCGGGCGACCCACGACGGCCGTCATGCACCACCAACAACAGCAGCCGCAGCAGCAACAGTGCGCGTGTCCGACCGTGACCTTGCCGGCCGCGACCACCAAGGGGATCCTGGTCGTGCGGTCGCCGGAATCCGCGCATCGCGTGACCGCACCAGAAGTGACTGCGGCCGCTGTGACCATCACGACACCACCCCCCGTGTTGCCGGACTATTCAGAAGTGAACTTTTTCTTCAGCTGCGACGAGGAAGAAGACGACGACCAAGGAAACTCGGAGACGAACACGTTGTCGTCCACGTCCATCGGAGATGACACGGAATCCGATGACGTGCGGTCGCTGGGACGATTGCCGGCCACCGCTGTTCGTGCGGAAACGGTTGGCGGCGCGCCGGTACACGTCCAACCGCGGAAACGACAGTGCCGGCCGTATCATCATCAGCAGCAGCAGCGGTCACAGCGTCGAGCATTCGAAGCGACCACGACCACGTCCTCGTCCACGGATTGCACTGCCGCGGTGGCGAACGGAGGGCCGACGAGCGATTTATGCGATGGTAACCGCGGTGCAACGCCGCCACCGACACCGCATCGGACTTTCAGCGGCACCGGTGGTCGGCAGCGGCCACGCCGTCGTCGATATAGGCAGCGCCGGTGCTCCGGGTGCGCGCGCCGCTTTGACGACGGCCATCCTGTTGCCGGTGCGACCGGTCCTCCGACTGCAGCCGTGGCCGACGCGCAGGTGCAGTGCAGCGACGACGAAAGCGCAGCGACCGCGGACGGCGACGTTCGGGCGACGATGGCGCAGTTGCGACGCGAGTTGGATGCGCGGCGTCGCGAAAACTGTCGGCTGTACGACATGCTTCTGCGCAGGCGCAAAGGTCGCGACGGCCCAAGTGCTTCGTTTCTCGACGAAGACGATGCGGCCACGGACTCGAACGTAGACGTTTCGCCCGAGCCGTATCGACGGATAGCACAAGCGGTACGCGGCCGCATCGCTGACCTCTTGCCGCCGCTGTTATCCATGCGGTCGACGGTCGACGGTCTGGGCGCACGGTCTCTGCAGGACGATGACGACCGCGGGACGGAACAGGGACGGCTGCTGCGGGACGATCGGCAAGCGATGACGCTCGCTCGGCTCCGGGAACGCATCGAGGCGTACGAACGGCAACAACTCGGTGGTCGCGACGACGACGACCTGCTGCACGTCACGTTTGGGCCGGACGCGTCCGGTAACCCGGCGGAAGACGATGTTCTGCGCATGGACAGGGCCGCGCTAGTGAACGTGGCGCTACCGCGGGCAGTGGATCGGTTGCGGCGCGCAATCTTGCAGCGTTTGCCCGAGGAACAGCAGCCCACCGGACAGGATGATCCGACGGCAGATCTGCGCACGCTGCAGTTGCAGCAAGGGCTGTCGTCGGTTGATTATAACGATGTTAACCGTCACCGCGTCGAACGGTAATGACTTGCGTTGCAGGGAGTGCAGCCTGCGTGAATGCATTTTTTGATATTTTTTTAACTATATCCTACCAACTGTATTGTTTGAATAATTTTTTTTGATGGACTTTTTTACGCCCAATTACTCAATGTATAGAATAATATTTACTATAGTATAATTTCATCGTGTATACAGACGACTTTTAGGTTTAAACGTGCGAGTACAGACACCACTCGTTTTCGCTTTATTTATGTGCCAAAACCGAAGAAACGTTTAAATTTTTCTTTTTTACCATTATTACTTATTAGTTATTATACTGTTGTGTAGTTGTGCGTGCGTCAACTGTGTTCGCACTACACGCTATGTTTGGGTTTTTTTTTTTTTATTTATTTTTATATTATACATGTGTACCGATCGCATTAACTTATTATTACTTATGCTATATAATATAATATACATGTGTGTTGTTTATATTATATTTTATTAAATAACTGTACCTAAACAATTTTATACAATTTTTTTTTTTTCGTATGTACAAAGGAAACAGTTGAAAACGCCTAAGTCTGATATAAAGTCCTTATACCCATTAATTATTACCGATTGTCGAGGGCATTTAAACACTGAATTGTTTATGTGTGCACTGATCATTTCATTAATCTATGACAGAATATTATGTCACAGTAGATTTTCTTGTTGATAATATGTTCGACGTCCTAGTTTTTATCGTCGCAGCGCCGCTGTATAGTTGATTACATTTTCATTGCGATATGGGCGAGATAAATATATAATATATGTAAATCCACGTTTTGGTGTTTAAATAATTCAATGTTTCATTCTATGATGACTAATGACTACTATTATTCGAATGATTAAAACGAACATATTCCATTATCCGGGCTGTTGTACATTATTCGTATTATATAACTAATGATTTTAATTTATAGATCAAACAGATCTATTCATACAGATATATATATACAGATATATTAATCGTTGTTCGTTGTATAAATAATCAATATGTATAAAAACTTTGCGAGTTAAATATCTAATCCGCAACCATAAATGAACATCTAGGTATGTCGGAAAATAAAATATTGTACCGGCATGTACGAAGGTATGTAATATTGATCAGATGAATTGAATAGGTGCGTTTCATATTTCACATAAAAAACGGACGGGATGGAAATTGATTTATAGGTACAAAACTTACAACAAAATAATAATTTATGTGGCGGATGCGAATGTAATATAATGTATTCTTCCGTTCGTCCGCCGCCGACGGTCGCATTAGTACCTTTTTTTTATGTACATTAGAATATTAGAAAACGTATGACTATACGTGATAAAATATAAATATTTGACATGAATAGTAATTATCAGATATAAAATAATATTATGTTGCATGTGAGAATTATTGGATTGGGGCGGTGACGAGAAAAATACTTCGAGGTATTGGAATAAGCCTCGTAAATGTCCGACGAAAAATACTTAATTTTATTTTAGTGTAAGTATAATATCTGGTCATACGCATTGTTGTTTACCAACAATTTAAATATAATTCGAAGGCGATACGGAGCAGCAAAGGTGTCGACCAACAGTCGCGACTCGCGAGCATTTATAAGTATTAAGTACATAATTTGATTATATTTTTTTTCCTTATAACTATAGTCTATTGGTCTATATAATGCTCTATATCAGTGCTTCTCAACCTTTTTAAAACTGCCATTCCCATAAGAAATAAAATATTTTTCAACACTCACTTCATTAAGATAAAAATAAAAATAGTATACATGAAAAGTTTATAATTGAATAATAAATGTATGTATGTAAATGCAAATATAATGTTTAAATATAATTGAAATGTTCTGAAATGTATTGGTTAGTGAGATATAATGAGATAGGTAGTCAACAATATAAGAAAGATACGACTCTTTTGGGCAGGACACGCATGCCAGAAAGAAAGAGCCCTTATACATAGGTATACAAGGTATTATGTGGGCATGTGGCTCTCCAGAAGGCGTAAGATTATTTAATAGACCAAGGTTGTGGTGGGAAGACCCGGTGTCAAAATACATTGAACGAGTTGAACCGGATGCTAATTGGCGATTACTACCGGAGGATAAAGAGAGATGGCATGGCATATGTTTGTCAGTTTGGTCTTAAAGGCCGTAAACTAAGAATTGGTTAGTAAGATAGTTGTGCTTCGTGATTCAAAGCCAATTTTTTTACGTTTGGTTCAAAGTTTGTGAGATGGAGTCTCCTCTTTCGTCGATGTCGAGTCGATTTCTTTTTTTCGTTATTAAATCCCTCACCGCACTAAATCCTCGTTCAACATTGAACAAGATAAGAGGAAGGAAAGGCAATTAATAATTTTTCTACGACAGTCCTCAGTCCAGGATAGATTTGACTGATGATAGACTAGAGTTAAAATTCTGTGGGATATTCACCATTCTTCAAATTTGCTTCTAACAATATATTTATATTATATTATAAATCAATTTAATTTATTGTTTAAATTATTTTGTTGTATTAGGTACAAGTATGAGTTCAAAATTTAAAAATTACAAAATCAACGCTAAAAATACTAATTATGCTCTAAATATGTAAAAAAAAAAAAATCATTGATTATACAAAATTATAGTTTATACTTAGGAGTAGGTATCTGTTGACTGTTACATGAAATTAATTATATACTATTTGAAAGTATTGTAAAAATCGACCGAAAAAGTATGCACTTTTAAGTCCGGGTTCTAATGGTGTTTATTTTATTTTAGAAAATATATAGGTACGATAAACAATAATGAATTTAAAAACTCACACATTTGTTAATACACAGATTGACCAGCAGAAACTTTTCAATATAAAATACTTGGCAAAATACATTGAGAAAAATTCATCGTTCTACATAGGTATTTATTTTATAATAATTTGATTTTTTATTAAACATAGACATGTTAAGAAATATAAATTTTTTGATTATTATCTAAAATGTATTAATATAGTATATAATATATTATTATTTATAATTTTATAAAAATAATTTTTTTTTATTAATTCATTGTATTTCTTATTTGAATATTACATCGAAACTAACTGGTCAATATAGTAAAATGTTGGTTACTAGGTAAATTGTACATATACAAGATTTATAAAACGTAAACTTATAAAAAAAATTCAATCCATTTAGGTATTTATTCATTTTTAACAGATTATTTCACAGTAGTATTTTACCGTAAATGTCTAATAGTCCGTTCTAAGTAGTTTTTAACAGTGTCTTCAATGCAAATTATAATGTAATGTTTTCAAAGTTTTTTTTTGTTTTTATTTACCTATAAGACTTTTCAGAATCCAGGAGTTTCGACGTACTACAGTCTAAAAATGAAAAACTGGTCGTATAAATCTGTATTTTCTATTTGTAGTTAACAATTAGCAAGTAAGTAAATATAAGTTAATTTATAAGTTTTTACTTATTATTTAAGTTAGCAATTATTATGTTAGTTTATAAGTTATTAATTACGTTAGTTTATGTTAGTAAGTATGTTAGATTTTAAGTTAGCATAGTTAGTATAAGTAAAGTGGATTAGGCCTACCGGGGAAACCACTATAAAAAAACGCTCTATGTGTAATACCTCATGATTTCAAGTTAAGTAACACAATAACGTATTATTGTTTGTTGTTTAATTTTACCTAAGGTAGAGTGGAAACTTACACGTAATTTATACCATATTATATGAACATAAAATGTAACAATGACCTTTTCATACGTGCCTATTACTTATTTACGCCGCCGCTACAGTTAAGTTTCCGTATAAGTCCATAGTTCCACATTAGGTATAGGTACTACACTGCAATATCTAAGGCCGTATAAAATATATAAAATATAGATATAGTCGTTATTGTTTCAAAAATAATCTCGCAGACACTTTTTTTCTTAACCTATGTTCGCCATAGTGCAACAGTGTACAACTGTAAAACTAGACAACATATACCTTATACCTACCGCCATATGTTTTAGCAGTATAGACCATATAGATCGTTTCGCATCCGACTTATAATCCATCCAATTCATGATAATTTATATTTTCGGGATAGCAAGCACAGCATCTAAACACGTTGCACAGATGAATAATGAATTATACGAGTAGTCCGAGTAGAGTATAGGTATATTTTAGGTATATCCTAGGTATATCTAGTATAGAGTATAGAGTATAGGTATATCCTGCAACCGATACATTTTGCTATCTATACCAAAACATACAAGTCATGAAAAAAAGTTATAAACAAGAATATTAAATTTACATCTAGTAACTAAGTATTTTTATTATTATTATCAATGTAACACTGCCAAAATATAATAATAATAATTTATAAGCTAAGTTTTAATATACCTATATTATCATAAATATGGAGGGAGTATTTAACTTACTGGGTTGTAATACTGGGACAAGGAACTGAAGGAACTCCTATAGTCAACTATTCCTATAATCACGCTTATGACATGAGTTATGACTTATGAGCAAAGCTAGAATTTATATGCAATAACAAATTGTAAAATATGCAAAAACCAAATTTTTATTATTTCTAAAACCTATGGCCCACTAACTAGTAGAACATACTAACCTGATGGCCATAATAAGTGCATCGCATCATTAAATATTTAACCGATAGTTTGGAAATTATATTTTTCAAGTTCTTCACACATTAATAGTTACGGCTTTGAATAATTATCTTGGTGGAGAAGATTAACTATAACATTAAAATGCCTATATCGACCGTCAATTGTGATGGTGATCTCATCTATTGAGACTCAAATTCGCCCACCGTTAATTTCCAAACGAATACGCGAGAATTAGCATTTTCATAAATATTGTAGAACCATAATTTTTACGAATTAAAGACGGGTCAGGATCAGAAAGTATATTTTTCTAAAAAATTCTTAAATTATGGATGATATTTTAATTTTTAACTTCCATAATAGTATATCAGATTCTTACATTGCTTGACATAAATCTAGAGGACAATTTGCTGGTTTGTTGTACCTATTGTTATTAAAACCTGTTACATTTCGGCCTGTAGGCTGTAGTTTATATCTACTAACGTTTTCAGCGTTTTCCGGATTACGGGATGATATTTTGAATCGTGTCATAGACTTCACTGTCGTACACACGTGTGTGTGTGTCTGAACGTTTATCATATTTTTCTCTATCACACATACACCGATTCGCCGGGCACCTCCGCACCGGTCTTAAATTGGTGTTATGCACATTGTTTTCAATTTTCGAATTAAAAACGTGTTGTATGACGTTCGTCATTTGTTCCGACATTCCGAAGTCGTATAATATTATCACAAGCCCGTTTTGGCCTTGTACTTTTGTTTTTTAACCGTATCAACAACGAATTCACTATATTATAATTCAGCGTTTTTGTGTTGAGACGAGTTGAAGTTTACTCGTCAATAACGGTTGCTATGAACATTGCTCTTCTCTAATAGAACGATATTAGAGAATATAATATTACGATGGTAAATATTACGCATGGTTGGTATTGTTCATTTGCAAATATTATAGTTGCATTTTGTTTTAGAATAGATTTTCTAGGCTGGCCGGATGGCATCGATTAGCTGTAGCAATAGCTTATTGTCAAAAAACTACGGGTGATGAACTAGATAATAGCGTTCAGCAGCCGATTGTAGTGGAACTGAAACAAGTACCTGAACAATTTACACACAAGTATTTATTGCAACAAACATGTACTTTATCGGTGAATGCTTCTTGCCAGATGATTACAATAGCACTAGTTGCACTGTCTGATGCATCACAAAAATATAAGTTGGTGATTATTGTTTATTTTGATTTTATTATACAATACACCTTATTGCTAATATTATGTTTGTTAATTGTAAGAGATGAATTGTTCAAGATTATGGATATAATGGAAAACAGAGAATGGTCTGATGATGATGAATTAGACAATATTTTGATGGAATCTCGATACACCATCACTAATGCCAAAACATTTTATTTGGTCGGTAGATACTAGTATTATCAAAAGGGCCAGTGGTAGAGTAATTGGCGAGTACACAATTATGTACTCCCATCCAATAGACATACAAATATTGCTTATTGGCGGTAATATTTTTATGAAAAATATACTATTATAAGTTATTATGATTATTAAGGTTTTAATATAAATCGTATTTTAAAAGTTATTAATCTTACATTAATTATTTTAATTTAAGTAGTTATGAAGAATTATGGAACAAAAAAAAAAAGAATAGATTTAAATATTAATAATGACTTTGCTTGCCTGTGTTGCAGCAAATTTTTTTAAAATTTCAATGGAATTCATTATCTGAGGTATTTCATTTTCACTCTAAAGAGTTTCTGAAGATGTAAAGTTTTTCCTAATGTTGAACCCATGTATGGTTTAATAATATTAATTTTGAAAAATTTCTCTTATCTCTGGTAACAGTATAATTGAAATTGTACATTTTATATAATAACTAGTTGATACAATTAATGAGATATACCTCTTAATGCCATAATATTTTGTTTAGCTTGATTCAAGAGTTAATACTTATTGTTGGATCAAATACATTTACCCTGTGAAGGATATTTCAATTGTCTATGTACTCGTCTATTAAGTATATTATGGATTGAAGACTAATCAACATTATTCAAATTATAGCGTCTTTGAGTAACCACGAACCTATATTTTGTGAAATACAAACATGCACTAAGTAAACATGAAGTTTTCTGTTTTCTTTTCACATTTGAGAAAAAATGATTTTTGAATAATAATATTACTTTAAATTATAATACCTACTATTTGGCTGTTCGCCCAAATACCGCTGGCCCTGGTTACCAAAATTTTTTATTTTATATTTTAAATTTTAAATTTATTAACTTTTATAGGATTCTTTAAGTGCTTTGGATTCTGCCCTCCAGCTGGGACAGTCATCTGTACAAATGTCATTTACTGTAGCAGCAACAACTGTATTTAATAGTATGTCTGAAAGACTTTACACTGCTGAAAAAGAGGTAAATTGTTATGTATACTTTTTACTACCAAAAATTGCAATCACAAATACCTATATATATATATATATATACATATATATATATACCTATATATACCTATATTTCAATGTCAGTTTCAGAGTTGTATTGAAGATGTAACAAAAACAGAAGAGAAATTTACAAAATTGTTGGCAGCAACATTGAAAAAATCAAATGTTAAAGACATTAACAAAGAATAAAATATTTATTGTTGAACATTCAAAGTATAAATTATTAGTTAGCCATACAATCAATCACTAACTGAAGATTCATCGCTTACATCGTTAGAATCAAATGACAAGTATCTTTTACAGTCTGATTGTTTTATTAATTTTGATTTATAATAGTCTTCATAATTGTCTTTATCTTCACTTACTTGATTTAATTTTGCTAAAAGTAAGTCTTTTTGTGTTCTTGACATAGACAATGTTTCTGTAATTGGATACTTTTTACTAGATATTTCTTTATTTTGATTTTCTATATTATTATCTATTATGTTTGATAACTCTGATTTGTTTTCCTAAAATTTTTAAAAAAAAAAAATTATAATGTTTAATTTAAGTATATTATATAAACAATTACTTTTGATAATTTGGCTAAGCCACGATTCAACCATGCTGTACTGCTAGACATATTTAATGAATATGGTTTATCATTTACCAGGTCACTAGATATTGTATTATTTGTTTTACTCTTTATCTGACTAATTGAGCTATTTTGAAAATTTTTAATTGAATCATCTTCATTTTCTTTATGCAATGGTTCTGCTTTAAGAGATATTGATTCATTAGTTTTGTTCAGAGATTCATCAATTTCATCACCTTGTTCGTGTATTGTTGGCACATGTTTGACAACACTATTTAATTTATAAATCGATTAAGATTAAAAAAAAATGTATCAAGTTTACTTACCGAGGTGTTATGCTTATTGAATCTGCAGTTATTCCTTTGGCAAAAATCTGCCTGGCACTATAATTTTTAGTATTTAATTTACCCAAATGTGGTATCGAATTATTTTGGTTTTCATTTTTCAAACGTTTTATTTCAAGTTGTAATTCTTTAACTTTTATATTTCCTGAATTAATATGTTGTCTATGTGTTTTATTTTGAAGTTCTAATTGTTTCATCAAGTTCTAAAATGTAAAATTTATTAAAATGTATTCAAGTTCATCAGCAATATTAACATTTACCTGCATTTTATTATCTTGTTCTTTAATTATTTGCTGCGCTTCATTGAGTTGATTAAACAGCTTTTCTCTTTTACTAAGCTCTTTATTCTTAGATAAATTTAATAAATGTCTGTACTGCTTTTGTAAAACAAGAAATTCTGTGCTCTGTGATTTATATCTGTTTTCCATTTCCTTGTATGAAGTTTTCATTTGACGTATTCGACTTTGTAGCATGCGAATGTCATCTTCATAAGATTTAATCACTTGTGGTAACTTGGCCTGTTTACCTTCATACATAGATAATGCATTTTCATGTCTCTTTTCTATTGTTTTTAGTGAACGATTTTCTATTATCATTTCCTAAATAAACATAATGCAAGTTAGTTAAAATAAAAATTATATTTACACTTATTAACTCACTCTTATTTTCATGTGAGCTTCAACCAGCTTGTTTTCCAATTGTTTGATTCTAAAAGTATAGTCATCATTAAGTAAATTATTTACATTTGATGTTTTTAAATGGGTTCCGCTTTGGTTGGTATAAATTGTCTGGTAAGGTGAATTGGGTGTGCCTGAAAAAACATATATGAATAAAATCAATTTTATAAATTTGTTGTAGTTAATTTACATTGTCGTCTTCTGGTGGCCGATAATGTGTGAACACGTATAGGTTTTAAAACTTTCTTCTTACGCTGTTGGTTAGGAGTACTGTTAATTTTTTTGTTATCAAACGCAGGTAATTCCATCACATATTCGCCAATGATCTCTCTAAATAAAAAGTATTCCAATCATTTACAAATAAATCAATATATTACAATAATGTTGTATTACACTTACTCAGGGTATGAATAGTCATTGTTAGATGGCAAAATTGATTCTTTCTGCAATTTTTGGGTCATTTAATGGTTATGAAAATAAAATTACTAAGATATGTTATAAAATAAAAGATACATAGGAAATCAAATACCATTAACCTATCTGACAGTTTCCAATTAATATTTTAACACGAAAATATTACTGTTAAACTTCATTTGTTCAAAAACAAAATGGTAGTATATCTAGCACATTATTATTGATTTTTTTCACCCATAGCAACAGAAACAACAATTAATAATATTCACCTAATTCAGTATACTTAGTGAGTTGATATGTTGAAGTTATTTGATAAACAGTGTCTTTTATCTTGATTAGTAATTATATATTTTTGTGTTTATGTTTGTTATGTAGGTATTTCAAATTATTTATACTTACCTGTTTTTTTTTAATAAAAATTTATATATTTTGATACATTTTTTTCTATTATGATATAAATATTATTATTTTCTAATGAGTAATTAATATTATAATTTGGATGCTTGAATTTGAATGTGATTATGATAAAACAATTACAGTTTAGCTCAGACGGTAGGTATCAACGACCTACAAAGCCATTTTGTATGTAATGGCAGTGTCGATAAGTGTTTTCTGTTTCCATCAAAAAATGTTATATATCTGGCAAAATTATGATAAATAACTAAGAAAAATAAAATAGTACAATACACATGAATCAATAACAAATATTTATCAATTAGTTTTTAAATATAACAAAATATTGTACATGGCATGAACCTAGGTAGGTTTTTCAGATCATCAAGAAAATATGTTATCATTAATTTTTTTTATTAATTATATTTCTGGTTCTTTTATACTTTTATGTATAGTTATGCTACTTTGAATTTAATAACCAAGGCTCATTAGTAAGTTTTTAATAGCTATGGTGTGTACATTATTTGTTCTACATCTATAGTACGTAATAGTGACTAGTGCTTAATCTATTTTAAAATAATAACATTTTGAGTTATGTAATATATATATATGAGGTATATTAAAATTTGCTTATTTGTAGTTGACTGGAACGAAGGTTAAATTTTCCGAAATATAATTTAAGTTTCTCATGTCAACTATATCTATTATTCTAAAAATGCATTCTGTTGAAATTCAATTTTTGTTTTGAAATTATTATTTATCACCAATTGTGTTGTAGCTTCATAATTTTTTTTTAGTGTAATAGATCAGTTTATAATCATACTTCATTATATACACATAATTTATTCCTCTTGTTGTCTGCAATTAAGATGGAATCACATACAAACAAAGGAGTATCATGTAAGATGAGAAACTCAAAAGGTTTGCACTTATTTACAAATGATTGTAAATTGTATTGTTTTGTTAAGGATAAGAAGTGTAACTATACATTATAATACTAAATAAAGATGAATTGCTAGAAGTAAAAGATAAAAACAATTAAACCACTTCATAGGACAAAAAAAAAAAAAAATCTAAAAATTGACTGGCCAAATATTTTGAGGAACTAATAAATCTTTAAATAAATCAAAATCACTATGATGCTTTAGTACAATATTATTTTAGATTCACTAAATTCAATCTCATGTTTTCAAGCAGTTACTATTTAAATTATATAGGCTATTTGATTGTGGTCCAATATGTGACCTTTGTATATTGTTAATTTACACAATGATTATCTAGTATGAAATTATAGTAAAAGTATAATTAAGTCTTTATATTAACAAGAACTTAATTTATATTAATACAACTTTAAGGGTTTCAAACAAATTGTGCTTCTCCTTTACATACTATGCAGATTTAAGAGAAATGGTTCCTATCCGAATAAAAACACAGTATTTGAAGAATACATTTAAAACAACAAGATAGGTCTCATTTAAATATAAATTTTTCCATTTAAAAAAATTAAGTCACTTAGTCGACCACAAACATTTTAAATTTTTAAGGTAATACACTTAAAACAAACAATTTTTTGCCATAACACAGAATCTATTAATTTGTTTATTTAACAAACTGAATATTATTTATTATTAATTCAAAAAGGAATTTTTACTAAATTCAAGTATACAACTAATTTAAACATTTTATTACTATTAGTTGCTTCACAAATAATGATGTTTGACAAACCAAATACGGTTTACAATTAATGTAAACAATAGAATTAAAAAAAAAAAATTATTTGTCATTGGCAAAATCAGCAGGGTTTTTCCTTAAACTGTGATGATGAGTAGTAACAGCCCAATCATAGACGAGATAGCCAATAATCATTGGTGGAACAATGAATGGTAAATTGGAAAGTGTCCGTTTGATAGAATTAGGTACTCCATGGGATATGATTCCATGGAATGCTTTCTGCTCGAATGGAGACAATTTGGTGGTTATGACACCACGAATGTTAGTTTTCAAGTTACCAAGCTCACCACCCATTTTCTGAAACCAATAAAAGTGTATATGAATTAAAATGCTTAATTTTTATATTAATGACTTTTACCAGTTAAATAAACAATTTAAATCTATATTTTAAGTAATAATATCTTCTTGATAGTTAAATAAATATTAAGTAAGTAATTTAGTTGCAATAAGTAAATTGGATCTGTACACAGAAAAAATAAACATAAAGATGCCAGAATGCTGAGGTACTATAGGAAAATTTTTAAAACTGTACTTTGACATTGTATCATTGTTCTAATATCAGTTTTACATTACACAAAATCACAAACATACTTGAAAATTAATAAAATGAGGAAAGGATGGATGACGTTATTAAGAAATAGAAAATACAAATTTTTGATTTGACTAGCGATTAAACGCGATATGTTTTTTAGGCGTTCGAACCGATGACACATTGTCAGTACAGTACTGTCGAAGAGAGACAGCCTTTTTTGTGAATGCATGGATTTCGTGATTTCCAGTAGTAATAAAAACCTTCATACTTACGGTATTTTTTCGTGCGAAAACTAGCGAAAACTCTGGATCAAGGTCGAGCGAACAATTAAGTTAAGTAAAAATTTTTCAGTGTTCGACGTTTGTCGTCGGAGGACGAAATTTTTTCCTAGTATCAATAGCGGACGGCTGCAGCTATCTCGAACGGGTCAGCTGAACGGAACAGTGCAGCTGCGGAACGGCGATCGGACTTATTCCCGGGTCGCGGTCACACTGGCACCAGTTTATCATGACGGAGCAGAGGTGGTCGTTATCACGATACGTGGTCGGGTGGCGGGAACGCGGGTGCCGGACGTCGCGCGGCGGTGGTAGACGGCGGTACCGAGAAACAGCAGCAGTTCCTACGGTTCAATTGGACTGTACGTTCCGCGGTCGTCATGGCTGCCAATGCGGCGTATCTGGTCGTCCGTGCTCGCATTATTTTCGGCTTCGCGCAGCATCGCCGGGACGTGGCTGGCAGTGGGATCACGAGAATCTGCCGGACGTTCGACGTAAGTGCACACAATATTGAGAAATAAAAACGAAAAGAATATTTTAAATAGACAGAAAAAAAAAAAAAACCATAATGAATCCAGCTGCTTCCGCGCGCTGCAGATGTGCTTGTTTTTCGTACCTACGTAGTTTTGTTTGATCGTATGATAATATCCGTTCGGTGGCAGTCGCACCGGTTATACCCTATATATTATTATAATATTATACCAATAATTGTTTCTTCAATTTGTATCGGCGAGACTGTTGGTTAATTGGAAAAAATAATATCATAATAAAAATAAATAATAAATGATAGACCTTCAGCGCAGACGGTATCGTCCTCGACAGGCGACTGACGAACAGGCCAGTGGCGACCTCAAGATAGGTTCAAAGTTGCCCCTCCTGCTTGCCCCACCTACCTGTGATGGTATCGTTCGTTTTACCTGCGTAGGTATACAGAACGGTAGCGGAGATTATCGGTCGAAAGCGGACCGCTGCAGGGCCAATAATAGTATTCGTCGATGTGTTTACCTTTCTTCATTTACCGTCAGAATTAAAAATAAACAAATCGCGATACCCGACCCCGAACGCGTCCTCCTCCCCGCAGCCGACTTCGTACGGGCATTAACGTCGATGAATAATTAAAAGTCCGCGACGTTTTTCGGTGCATTTCGGTGCGGTTGCGCGCGCTGGCTCTTGGCTCTAAAACCGTTGACAGAGACGTAAAATGACACGGTTTGACGAACACGTCTCGTTCGGGGTCTCTGCAAGCCCACGTGTGACAGCGAGTGTTTTTGTCTTTCCCCGTGTGGCAGTGTAAAATATTATTATATACACTATAATCATACCGTTCGAACATCGCCTTGTTCAATCAAATATTTCTATTAGGGTTCCATAAGGTTTTTAAGGGTTACACGCCTTACGCGATAGCAACAATATTAACAAATAACGGCGGAGATTTAGTAACCTTTACCTATCCAATATCTTTTAAATTAACTAAAACAATATAACTATATACTGTATAAGTGTAGGCATAAAAATATCTATATTAATTTCCTCACAATAGGGAGAGCAATTGAACCCCCAAAAAAACTCATCTGCTCTGTTACATACTCAACTCAATACGTGTGTGCGTGTGTGTACATGTGTGTACGTATGTATATGAGCGCGTTTCAGGGAATTACAAAAATGCTGCAGAATAAAATTTTTTTTAACGGCCGCGCTTCGGATAAAAATCGCATTTCGTTGTCGCTTAAATAGCAAAATAAATCACAAAATCACTCGGTTCAGAATTTAATAATTTGATTAAGAGTAGATCTAATCCTGCTCCTATGATACTTTGCGAAAATCTAATCAACATACACGTATACGCCAGTATTTTATTATATAGTTAAAATTTATATTGACCTTCATTCTTCAACGTTTAGGTGTCCTATGTCGTATCCGCATATTTTATTTTGTCCGGATGTATATATGTAGGTTCACCCTACACACACGTTCGCGTCAAATCTGTTGTCTCGTCCTGCACTTGGCACTCGTAATGAACATTTTCCTTTGCTACACGGATAAATGTTCGAAAAATGTGACAGTTTAATATTCCGCGACAATAGTGTTATTTCTTTCTGTCTCTATTCGACTTTGTTACATTGTTATTGATGTTTGTGTATACAATATACATACCCTTTGTGTGTACATTCTAAGGCAATAGGAATTCTAAATAATTGTTGGTTATTTTCACACTAGTTGTTCACTTCGTGTTTGAATATTCCTTAAGCCTTAAGTTTTTGGTTAGAATAAAACTAGGATAAACTTTTTTCATTTTTCTTTATTCGCATTGTGCTTGTGAATTTTGTGATATATGCTTACACGATATTCCTATTTTTTTATAAACTTCTATTGTAGATAAAAAAGAGCTACATTTAAGTTCAATTTATTTTTTAGATTTTTTTTGTTCTATTTGTGGCAATGTGATGTATTATTATAGTTCTTGAATCTAAACACTAATATTGTTATTCTGCTGACTTAGGGTATAATTTAATAAAAATTGTTTTTGTTTGCTTATTGAATGTGCGGGGATTTCTTATAGAAAAAAGTCGTTGGATTGTTTATTCTAAAATATTACACACACTCTATCTCTCTCTCTCTTTTATTGACATTAATGAAGTTTAATGTCGATGAATTAATCTTCTTAAACAAATATTGTTATAAATCGTTTATTTATCAAGTAGTATGGAAAGACACATTTTTATCTAAAAAGTCTAATAAGTACACAGTTCTGTAACTTATTGTACTTTACTAGGTAAAATAAATAAAACAAATATAAACCAAATAATTTAGCCGGTCCTAATTATTGTATACCTAATTTATATAGGACATAGGTAATTCATAGTTTCGATCAAATTTTCAGATAAGTATATTAATTGAATTATTGTGTAAAACGAATTTCAATGTTTTATCGCTTGATGTAATTTAATGCAATATTTTTATATTTTGTTTGATTGGACATAACTCATGATTCATAAAGATGTACTGAGCTCCTATACTTGTCTTCTATAGATATTGTCGTTTTGTAAAGCTACATGGATAGATGTACCTAATTTATGGTAAAATGTATAAACATTATACATACCTAGTGGAATTTATTTTCAATGTTAAAATGTTTGCTTTAAGTTCTTAATCGAATAGTAAAAGAATCAGAATTATTTGGTTTTTGTTAAGATTGTAAATACGACTCATCATTAAAATCGTTCATATAGTTGATATAATATTATTTATTATGACTTACATACGATGTACATTATTGATTCTGTCTGGGATTTTATCAGTTTAGTAATGTTCAAGTTGAGTAATATTATGTTAGTGCCATTATAATATAATACTATATAACACTATCATAAATTCACAACTAATAATGGTTCAGTTAGTAGTGACGACCTTTAAACGATTTGAATCAAACGTAAATATTGTTAAACTCGTATTGTTTATTATAAATCATGATAGTATTATTTAAATCCTACTTTTTCCGTTATGAAATCAGGCAAGTATAAGCAATAGTGCTATAGCCTATAAGCAATTTTCGACTGAATAAAATTTTATCTGAATTTCAAATATTTAATAATTTGCACTTTTTTTTTACAAAATTACTAATGTATAAACAAAATTATTTTAAAATAATATGTTAATAATCGGTTTTAGTTTAAAATTGTCATTATTTTTTTACTCCTCGAGATTATTAATAATGATACAATATTTTTTCATTCAAATTGTTTCAACCTTAACCAAATGCATTTGTAGTTTTTTAATTTTCTCATAATATCACTTTTAATTTTAATCTAAAAAAATAATTACATATATTCGATAAAAAGACACTATAAATTGTTAAGAAAATGTGGAATACCAGAAATACTTTGTATTATAGTAAGTTATAGATCTTTGAAATGGACGTGGTGTTAGAACATTGTTTAAAACGGTTTTAATTAGTAATTATACTAGTTATAGTTACCGTTTTGCGATTGCTTTGAAAAGTAATGAAAATTTCATAATGTTCTCGAATTGCAATGCCCGTACTACGTAGTATTATATTATCTTATTATGGCTAAAAGTGGTTTTCTGTTTTTAATTATTACAAATCATAAAATAATTTACTATCTAAACATCGCATCAATTATTTGAGTGATTATATAATTTTAATTTCTAATTTGAGAAAATTTATAAGAAAAAAATTATTTTAAGTAATCTTTTAAATAAGATATATGAAATTAATATACTGATCCAATAATTTTATTCGTCCAACGAATCATATGCAAAGTGCTATAAATTCTGAATTTAAATTTCATAAATATATTATAACACAAATATTACTAAGTATACATATATACCTATATATATACAATTTTAACAATTTTATTTATCCATTCAATAAATTGAATATTTACAAACTTTGTGGTAATTAAAATAAATATTCAATAAAAATAGTTTTTTAAAATTTATTAGAAGCTTAATAAAATTTTATTATTTGCATAATTTTTATGTATATAGCTGTTATTGATTTAAGGCTTGAGCTTTATTTAACTATATATCTATATTTATAAATAAAATAAAGTCTCTACAATTATTATATTTCTTGTTTAACGTATTTCCAGCAAAGATTTAAGTGTCATAGGTACCTAACCTATAAAATATAAAACTATTGAATCTTTTGCTTTGTATAACGCTGTAATGGTTCTATATTTATTCTTATGCTTGTAACAATATATTGTTTAATCCAATATTTTTAAGCGACGACCGACATGTGTTTATATAAACTAAAAAGGTTTTTTCTTTGGGTTATATTTTTGTATAAAATGGTTTACAATTTTATTTTTCAAAATCTTTGTTAAATTTTTTATTTATCTTACTACGTTTGTTTATTTTGATATAAACATCATTACTTATATTAAACCGAAAATTATTTTCAAAATTTTCTATAGTTTTTAATTTAATATATAACTGTTTTTTATAAAACAAAATTACATTTATTTTTAATATTTCTAAATATATTGTTATTTAAAATTATTCTTTCATTAAATACCGCACGTTTTTACATTATACATAAATACATAATACTTATTTTAGATCATGAGCCTAGAAAATAATATATTACTTTATAATAATGGTATTTTTCTCGAAACAATTTTCTGATTGTAAATTTTCATTAAAAGTTTCACGAGCCAACTATTTGGGTAGAAAATTGGACACAGATGTTGTCCACAGATACTTTAAAGAAGTATTTTTTCGATTTGCTTAGTTATTTTTCCTAACGTACCTTACAACGTACAACGTAGTTGTACCTTACAATTTTAGATTCTGAACGGAGTGATGGAATCTATTGATTTTACAATGTGTTTTTTTTTTTGTGTCTGACGACACCTTTTTTGGCAGTAAAAATGCTTCGATTTACTTAAACAGCAACCTTAATGAAAGGAAAGTGAATGTAGATGGTACTTGGGCAAGTCAAAAATCCAACTTTTTCAATACTTTTTTTAAAAAATTGAAAAAAAAAACGATAAAAAAATTACGAAAAAACAGAAAATTTTACGCAAAATCACGTTTTTACAAAATACATTTTTTTAAAATGATTTAACTCAAAAACGAAAAACCACTACAACTTAAAATTTTCACCAAATCTTTATATTGGCGTTCTCTATACGTGGTTATGTTTTCAAAGATTTTGACATATTTTAACTTATTTATAGACAATTTAAATTTTTGATTTTTGTAAATTTTTTTTTTTAAACATCTATAAAATTTAATTGGTTGGCCGAAAACTCTTGAAAATTTTATACAACATTTATAATAAGTTTAACTTATCGTAACTAAAAAATATCGAAGATCGTTTCACTCAATTTTTTTTTATTAGCCCGTAAAGCTCAAATTTGTATAAAATGTGTCAAAATCACGATAATTTGCAAGTTATTTTGTAGATAAAAATTCATAAAATTTATCCTGTTTATACTTAAGGTTCAAAATTTTAACATTAGGTTATCCATAAGCTACTCTTCAAAAATCTTTAAAAAAATTTCTACCGGACTTAGAGGAAAAAATTTTATAACTGTTAGAAATTTAAATTTTTACGAAATTGCATAAAATAGCGATTTATCCTCAAACGATTTTAAATATTTATTACAATTCTAAAAGTTTACGTCACAGAAACTTGAAATGCTTACCAGCTGTTGAGATTTTCATTTCCTTTATGTCATATTTTTTTCAAAATATTATATTGATTTGTAAATTGTAAGCCACTTATAGGCATTTAAAATATTCGAATTTTTTAGATTTTTTTTTATAAGCAGTGATAAAAAAAATTTGGCTTGTAAAAATACTTGAAAACTTAATAGAGGATTTCACACAAGTAGTTTTTATTGTCATTCAAAAATCATCAAAATCCATAGGCATAATTTTTTTTTATAAGCGTTTGAACAGCGAATATTGACATAAAATTACATGTAAAATATAATGTATAATATTCTAGACTGACAAATGATATCGGTTTTTGAAATTTGCTTTAACTCAAAAACTAAAAACCGTAACAAATTGCATTTTTCACCAAATTTTTATATTGGCATTCTCTATACATACTTAAGTTTTCAAAGTATTTTGACATATTTATAGACAATTTAAATTGTCGATTTTTGTAAGTTTTTTTTTTTTAAATATCTATAAAATTTATTTGGCAGTCCAAAAACTCTTGAAAATTTATTAAAAGATTAATTACAAGTTATATTAATAGTAATTAAAAAATATCGGAGATTGTTTCTCTCAAATTTTTTTTACAAGCCCATAAAGTTCAAATTTGTATAAAATATGTTAATATCATGATAATATGTAAGTTATTTTGTAGTTGAAAATTCATAAAATGTTTTCTGTTTATACTTAAGGTTAAAAATTTTAACACTAGGTTGTCCATAAGCTAAGCTTCAAAAATATGTAAAAAAATTTCTACCGGACTTAAAAGAAAAAATGTTATGACTGTCTGAAATTTAAATTTTTACGAAATTGCATTATAATTCAATTTAAATATAAAATACTATATTAATATTAGCTATTAGCTTATAGGAGATAGGTAATCAAAGCTGTACCTATTTGTTAAATTTGTTTAATTTGTAACCATTTATTTTGATTTAAAAAATAAAAATATAAAAAAAATATATACACATTTTAGGCAAACATATTAACTCCGTTCAGAATCGTTATTCGTATACAATGATATCCATCATTGCATTCAAATTTAACAAATCTATCGTAATAATGACCTTTCCTATAAACAAGGTGCACTCCACCACCAAATGTACAGCAAAGCGAGGCCCATCCGTTCTTTTTTTTATTTATTTTGATAAAACTTTTAATTTTGGGTCTTATTGCTTGAAAATTGTGAGATGTAATATACTGTTGAAAAATTTCGTAGATGATATTTTTCTGTTAAATATAAATATTTGGGAAATCGTAACAAATAATAATTAATGTTCATAAATCCTAAGCGTGGTTTTAAAAATTAAAAATTACTGAATTTCAAGTTAAGGGTCTTAGCTTTCGTTTCGAAGATTTTTTTCGTATTTGTTGATGTATTACTAATTATTGTTTTCATATCATTTTATGAATATTTCATATCGTTTTTTTGTTATTATTTTTATATTCATAATTAGTCTTTAAATGGTTTAATGGTTTTTTTTTATATTTTATTTTAGAGCTTTCTGCATTATACAATTATAGCTCGACAATTTCCAGAAGTACATTACAATAGATAAATTGTTATGGTTAAATGCTATTTTAAATAAATTCTATATAAAATAATCAAACATACAGATGTGATGGGTAGATAAAAGGTGGAATAATGATAAAATTTAATTGGAATAATTAATTATATATATAGGTTTTTGATTGTGAGGTAGAACATAATAAGGATGATGGATAGTGTGGATATGCAAGGAGGGGAGATAAAATTAATTAGGGAACCGAGGTGATTGAAGATTAACATATATTTAGGACTGACGTTAAAAGTGATATTAATGGATTAATAATAGCTTTAAATTCATCGAGAAATTTAGCTATTATTTGGTTTTCTGATGGTATGACTGGTAACTGGTTAACCGTGATATCAGCGTAAGTCCGTTTGTGAGAACGAGGTTGCATGGAGGAAACTTGAGTAGGAGGCATTGGCGAGATCCATTTTGTTGTGGTTGATTTGTGAGTGATAGAGTCCATTTTCTTGAAAACTGGGCATCCTTTATATGAAGAAGTGTGGGGCCCAGAACATAAGGCACATTTAGTTTAAAGGTTTATTTTTTGTTTTTATCCATGAATAACTATATGCAAACTAAATTTAATTATTATTGCGTTTAATTACTTGAAATATAATATAAAATGCGGATGTAGTTTATTAATTTTATTAATTTTACAATTATAAATCATTATGGTGTTTATGAACGACTATTTTAATAAACAAAAATGTTTACATAATAACTAGAATTTTCGGGACGTTCCTTTTTTTTAAAAATATTTTTCTTATTGCGTTGATTAAAAGAATAATATTTATTTATGGTCTAAGTTTACTATTAATTCTATTATATTAAATTTTCTACTTCATGCTTGAAACAATTTATACTCCAGTTAATTGTAATGTTATAAAATGTTACTCCTTTTCATTAATTAAATAGTCTTCTTTCTTGTTGTCGATTTGTGATTCTTCTAAAAATTATTTACTAGATTACTGAATCGTATAAAAAAAGTTTAGGTACAACGTAGAACTATTATAAATTTATTAAGTCTATTATTGTATTGAAAAAAATTCAATATTATAATTCGTATATTTAGTATGAATATTATGAAATAAAGTTGGTTAATCTAATAGTTATAGTATTTGTGTTAATTAACATTAAAATTATACTAATATACGTTACTTAGTTAATAAGTTAAAAAAATGGGTTCCCATTGGGCCAAAGAGGAATCTCTTATTTTCCTATAGTTCATTGCTGACGCAGTAATGGCGTTGGAGACTTGAATGGAAGTTTGGGGAATAACGTTATATATTGTTTGATATGAACAAATTATAAAGTTAACGTGGTTATATAATTTTGTCATAAAAACATATTACATAATATATGATTAAAATTATTTTACAATTTTATTTTAAAAAAATTACTTGGAACGAGAATTGTATTAGAATTAATATAATTTTGAGTATGTATTCTAAATGTAAATCGAAATAAGAATAAGGAACCTAATTGGCTTACGATGGCATACACATAAATAAATTATTATACTTTTAACTTGGTCAGATTGTGAAAGTGGAACTAATAATATTTCTCAGCACAGCGCTAAGAATTGTCAAAAAGTGAATAGTCAGACAATTTTAAGAAGTGATGCAGGTAATAATTAGATGACATGAATTGAAGTAATTTAACTGTCATTTATGACAAGTATAAAAAAAATTAAAAAAACTTAAAATTATTTTATACCACATAGTGATCTAACATTTAGAATATATTTTATCTTCTTAGTTGTGCTTTATAATATACCTACATGCACGAACGAATGAACACATAATAATACGTTGTTTAAACTTGGAAGAGAATTAAATTTTTTACTTACCTCGAAAATTCTTCAGATTATCGAAGTTGTATAAATTTACGGAATTTCCACCTCATTACCAACCTTGGCGATCCCTATGACCGGCATGCGGAACACGCAACTCGATTGGCGCGCACAATGCACTTCGTACTGACTGGGAGAGGTTCAGGGGGTCGCGCTCGCGCGCTATCGGATCAATGTTAAGACCATGTTTGGGCGTTGGTTTCATTCCTTCATATGAACAATGCACACATACCGTGATGTATCAACACGCAACCCCCGACCCACTGTCAGTGTGTTGTGGTCCTGTAAATAAATGCCATAAATTATACCTCTTAATTAAATTACCAAGTCGACCAAGAAAAGAAGAATAAATGTGGTTTACAACATAGTTATAAAGCGATCAAAACCACGTCTTATAATAATATTTTTTAGGATTAAATCATCATAGGTTACATGGTTATGGGAAAAAAATTGATGTACAACTTTTCGATGAAGGTACCTTTGATAACCTTGGCTTTGTTTACCTTTGATTACATACATTTTTTAGTAAACTTATAAATATTGTGTTAAATCATTATTTTTGTGTGCAATTTTAAATTTGTTTTGAAGGGTTATCATTGAAGTTAAAACATTTAAAATAAGCACATGGGTATAAAAAAAAATTAATACATTTATAGTTAAAATAACATAACATAATTGTATTTTTGTTATCCATTTTGTTTGAACTCTAAAGTCACTAAAGTTAAAAATTATCAGAACAATAATCCCTCGTTGTATGGTGTAACTTGTAATTTTTAAAATGTTTCATTTACAGTGGATATTAAAATATGATCAATAATACCTACATACCATCGACTTTCAATTCCTCTTTCCTATGGGGAGTTTAGAAATGTATTATGTATAGATTTATTGGAGGTTTTGCCTCCTACACACAATCATAATTTTAACCAGATTTAGAACATGGAATAATATTCATTTAGTTAGTTAGTAAATTAATGTTGAATTTCTAAGTATATAAAATAGAAATCATGAATTACGAGTATATATAAGATAAAAGTATGTGACGAATATTCAATATGTTTTTTTTCAATAATCGTTCAATATTTTTAATAAAATCTGTTTGAAGATGTATTCTGGAAACAATGACTAAAATATTTCATTATTCATTTATAATTTCAAAGTAATTGTGTAAGTGCAGTGACGTATTAATAAAAGATAATTACCTGTAAATCATATGTCGAATAATAAGTCATAAAAATAATCTAACGGTTATTAACAATAATAGACATCGAACAATAAATTCTTCTATATTGTGTTTGCTTTTATTCAACAATATTGTACATCAATTAATCAGAAATTAATTTAATAACAATCATTAATAAAATAATAAAATGTTATTGTGTTTATATTAATTATTCCGCCAATTTTAAGTTTAAATTTAATTTTTTTTTTATTTCAATATTTCTTTATCCAATCAATGATAAATTTTTAATCCTGCCATAAATTGAAAATGATTATTGTAAAAATTAGCGTTTTAATGTATGTTCTTCAATATTTATACAAAAAAATTCCATCAGATTTCATATAACATTAATCTTTTACGTATGATGACAATTTATTCAACTGGACTGGAAGTTCTAATAAGAATTTACTTGATGTAGGTATAATTAATTTTATGTATATTTTTTTATTAAAAAATCTTCGCAGTCGGTAGGATTCGAACCTACGCTCCCAGAGGGAATCTGATTTCTAGTCAGACGCCTTAACCGCTCGGCCACGACTGCTTCTTGTTCATTCCCGCAAAAATAAATACTTGTAACATCATCCTATAACATTATTAGTACTTAACAATAATTTGTAAATTAAAACAATACTATATTAAGTTATTAATTACTTAATTAGTTATGTATAAGTTTATAATGTTTATACTCAATCAAATACAAACTCAAAAATAATTTATTATTTATCTTATCGCTTACGGATTGTGATATCTTTCCTAATAAATTAGATAAATATTGGCCTTCAGGCTTCAAGAGATAATACATTGTAATACATAAATAATATATATAACTAGCTTTCATTACCTGAAGTTTAATTTAAATAACACCAGGTTGAAAATTGTTGACTCAAGATAAGCTCAAGTGGTTATAATATCTACATCATAAAATGAAACTACTGCCCAAACTTCATATTCATAGCTTCAATGGTTCCGGTTGTCATTTTCCATTTCCATCCCCTTTGAGCCCTTTTGTAGTTGAATCTGGAAAATCTGTTCTTTTAATAGGTCTTTACAAAATAAAACAGAACTACACCTGACGTCTGACAAAATGATTTACTCAAAACTTCATTGGTTCAGACTAGATGATTTATTTTTTATTTTTAACATTTTTACATCTTTTGATTCTCTTATAGAGGTTGCATTTTGAAAAATTCTTTCTTAGTGCTATATTTTTTTCTTTTTTTTGTGTCTTTATACACTATTTCGACCAGATAGATTGCTCCAATGTATACAAAATTATACTTTTTTTGATCAGAAATTCTACTTTTTTTTTTTATTGTTAGGGAGATTTGAGCATCATGGTCATTATATCTCGACGATTATTTTTATGAAGACTCAATTACGTGTTTAGTTTGGGAGGGGGCGGTAGCGGCATCTTCTCACCGGACTGTGTCGCTGCCGCCCGGATTCGAACCGATGACCGTACGATTACGCACAGCCGCCTTATGCCGCTAGGCTATGACAGACGACAGTACTTCGGAAATTCTACTTAGTTGTTGACTAGGTCATTTTCTGAATTTCTCGATAGTTTTTCGTATTATTGAGTGAAACAGCGTAGGTACAACTTGTAAAATTTAACTACTATATAAGTTATTTGAGTTATTTGTTTGTTATATCGGTTTTCATTTAGTGACTCGAAACATTTACTGGGTAATATATATCCACTAACACAAAATCTACATAAAATATTACTTTGGTAATGAGTAAATGAAAAAAAATTAGTCCGGCCCGAACCCAAACGGCCAATCGGTAAATTGGCCTTTAAAAATGTAGACATTTTCTTTGTTTTGCACGCTTATAGACTATGATCCAAACATACCCTGACCATTTCAAGTAGGTATAGGTAGCTATAATTTTTTAATTGAGCGTTGATTACCAATCAGTCTGTCAAGACATCTTTATCTTTATACATTACGTATACATATTATAAGTTTTTAATTTATGTTCTTTTCTTCAACAGGTCATATTTTAATAAAATAATTACAATAAATTAACATATATAAGCATTGATCCCAATAATTACTATCGTTTATTTAATAGTTGTTATCTAAGCTGTGAACCAGATAATTACTTTTTGATATAATTTAGGTACCTAATTTTATAAATTACCTACTACTTACTAAAACATTGACCAAAACAAGTAAGTATAATAACTATATCCAAAGTAATTTTAGATTCTGAATGGAGTAATGGAATCTATTGGTTTTACAATGATGTGCCTGAATCAAATGTCAATTGATCGAAATCAAAAAAAAAAAGAACGGGTGGGCCTCGCTTTGCTGTACAGTTGGGGGTGGAGTGTACCTCGTTTATAGGATAGGTCATTATTACAATGGATTTGTTAAATTTGAATGCAATGATCGATATCATTGTA